>PVKC010028818.1:0-15224 GCA_004027635.1 Crocidura indochinensis
AACTAGTTTCTATGAAATTTCTAAATCAATTTTTTTCAACAGCAGAAATACTTTCCTAATTATCCTGACTTCTGTTAATGCCTTTTATTGTCTCCAGCACACTGACATCATGATTGATTGTCCTGCTAACCTAGTGAAGAGGACAGAGGATATATTATGCTAACCATTGTGCTTATGAGAAAATGCAGACATAAAAAATAGGCAAATTGTTGGTTCAATTTTACAGAGCCTATTAATAGAAGACTGAAACTAGAAAATAAGAGTCCCCTTTGCTTTGTCTCTATGATTGGTTTCCAATTTATTTAGCCCCATAATTTAAAAATATATAAAATATTGACATGTTTACTTGCAAGCCTTTATTTTTCTGCATAAATTGAGCATGTTGAAGTATGGTTACCATTATTCATGCAAGTGTACTTGCTTAAAGAAATTACACTTTATAAGAAAATGAACAATCTTGGTGAGTGGTTTTGAGTTCTTAAGTTTTAGTTCCTTGCTTTATGATTCTTAGGTTTTATAAACAGTTGGGGGGATATAGAACCCAAATTAATTGATTTTTTTACTTTCAGTGGAAAAGTATGTGAAAATCTGGCAGTGTTCAGGGTCTCAGCATTGATTCCCCTATTGGTATGTGGGAGGCCCTAAGTGGTGCCAAATATTAAACCAGGGTCTGTTGCATGAATGGGAAGAATGTTAACTACTGAACTATATCTTCAGCTTTGTATGTGTGAGTGAGTTTGTGTATGTTTGTGTGTATGTGTGTGTTTTTCATTAGTTGATTAGACCCAAAAGACTTAGAAGCTGGAGAAACCCAGGATTGTAGATATTACATAAAAAGGATCTCTGACAACATGGTGATATGGTATGTTAATGACATCAAAAGTCTCAGCCTATAAATCAAAATAGATTTGGCAAATAATCATAGGATGAAAAGGCTCTTATAAAATAGAATTGGTATCCACAGCTAGTTAAATCTTTACATCATGGACAAATGTGGGGTCCATTTCCATAGTCCTCCCAGAGACTCCTGTGCTTAGTTCTTGTCTTGCTAACTTTCTTGTTGGCCTCATTATACATGCACTGTCTTTCTTCTCATTCAAATTTTATCCCTTGGGTAAGGTTCAGCAAAATTTTCCCACTCCTCACTAAGATTGATTAACCTCCTGAAATGCAACAGCCAAGGGAATGTTTACTTGGTACTATTGCTCCTTAAGCAATTTGGTTTATTGCTGAGGAGCATCTTGAGGAGGATATTTTGTGTGTCCTCTATGACGTGGCTAATGATGTTAGGACCAAACCCTGTGTGGTTGCAGTTTCTGTTTCAATTATTGACTGGCTGTAGATAAGGTATGAATCTCCTGTTACATTTTTCCTTCAAGGAATTGACCGATTTAATCTTCCTATGTATCTATCTGTGGCAATCCCAGCTTTAATGATACGCATCCTTATTCTTCCCAAGGGCAGGATTGACTCATTTAATACATAAAATTATAAAACTCCTGGGGCTAGAGAGATAGTACTGCATGTACTGTCTTACCTTAAATGTAGCAATCCCCAGCACTTATATGGTTCTCTGAGTCCTGCCAGGAGTGATTCATGAAAACAGAGCCAGGAATAAACCTCGAGCACTATCAGGTGTGATCAGAAAACATATATGCATGTATACATACATATATACAAATGGTAAGAATATATAATTAAAATCTAAATGAGAGACATATATTTATATTTGAATTGAAATATATACATTAAATCTACATTTTAATCTAAATGGCAGATATACACATATATAATATCTTATATAAGTATGGTATAAAATTAAAACATGACATATATTACCTGGATCCTCACTTTAATCATCTTGGAATTTATCTTGTAACATCCTGCCTTTCATTATATTTTCAATATTTGCTCAAAGGGATTTTGGGGGCTTAAAAGTTTTGTTCATTAAAATATTATATTACATCATGTTTATCTTGGGGGCTAGAGACATAGTACAGTGGCTAAGACACTTGCCTTGCATATGTCCAACCTATATCCTTTCACAAGACTTCAACGTGTTCCCCCAATCCACTCCAGAAGTAATTACTGAATTCAGAGCAGAAATAACTTAGTATCATTGTGTGTGGCCCAACCACCTAAAAAAGCCCTGACATATCTTGATTACTTAATTAACTAGTGCCTCATTAAATTTTGTTTGTTTGTTTTTCTAGTGAAGAACAATACATAAAAATAATCTTAGAGGAGAAAAATGCATTACTTAGTCGAAGTTTTAAGTAAATAATTTGTTACAAATATTTTGCTTTGTTCTGCTTTTTTTTCTTTGCTATTTATAGGCATAGGGTCAATTTTCTTCATGATCTCAAGCTGTGAGTTGTTTAATATTTATCTAATCTTCTACTACATGACAAATACAATATAAAATATATTCTGATAAAGAATCTTTTTTAGTTCTGATTAACAAGAAACAATTGTGTCTATGACATGTCAGCATGCAATTCTGAAATGTAGGGGTTTAATTTAAATATATGTTTATATATTTTAATCAATTTAGAATATATGTGTCTACACCAGAGAGAAGTATACAAATTTGAATTGGAAAGTAAAAACAAACATCCTTGTTGCAGTAGATACTTAATGGTTAAACATATGAAAAAAGGCAAGAAAATAAATAAATTTTATAGAGCTTGTACAGAAGCTGAATATGGGCATATGTATAAACATTCAGAGAATGTTTTGCATATTATCAATTATAATCTTATTTTTAATGAAAATCTAATTAAGACATGCATTATATTTGTTATATATAGAAATAATATTTTAAGAACTGAATGCTACAATTCAACTGTGTTTTTTGATTTGTATCTTTAATCATTCTAACTTCTAATTTTCTGTCAAATTCTTTTTGTTTTTAATAGACTGGAAGGAAAGAAAAAGGAGATCCTCTAAACATTGCTATTGATAAGATGACCAAGAAAACGAGAGATCTAAGAAGACAGGTATTGATTTTTTTTGTTTGTTTTAATTTTTTAAGTGAATGGTACTAGGTGATGACTCCCAAAGCAGTCCAATTGCAGACTATCTTCTGTCAGATTTTTGTACTTTGTAACCTGGACATATACACATTATCTGCAAGATAAAATATGCCGAGCAAACAGATATGACAGCTATAAAAGACGGATGATGCCAATTGGGTGGCAGTCTGCTAACATTTTAGACACAATCTTACCAATTGTGTCTTAAGGAATTCATCCACTTCTCCATCTGGTTTTGAATTTTTGAGATCTAGTTATTCAAAGGCCTCATCACGGATATCTGTTGCTTTTTATTTGTCAAATTCCAAAATCATTAAATCACAAAAATGTAATGTTCAACATTTAATCTGATGGTCTAGTTGAAATTTCTAGACTATTTTATCCCTCATTTTTATTGGGAGAGCTAACCTTGAGTTATTACTGGGTTACTTGGGACCGTATAATGTTAGGGTTTAAACCTGGGTTGGCTGCATGCAAAGCAGTTGCTTTAAACCCTGTACAAGTTGTTCATCAAGTGGTTTGAGAAGAAAAAGAATAAAGGAAGGAAAATTAGTTGGGTGATTGAACTAACTCATAGTATAACTCTAATGGGTACATATGTCTTGGAGGAATAAACCATTTAGTCAGGGTCCCCTTATAGGTTAATTCTTTATTAGTGTTTATAATTCTGAAAATTTTATTTTATGATTCCATGCTGAGTTTCACTTTTTTTTGCTAGTTCTTTCCTAGAAGGGATCATAACTACCAAGTTATGATAAAAATCTCCTTTTGATTTCTACCTGAGATATATTTTATGGTACCTTTTACACAAAACACTCATATTGATTCAGTATTGACTATTGATCAATTAGACCTATTTCCCCAGGACAACACCTATTTTAATTTCTCCGTGTGGAGAAACCAGATTAGCATTGCTGCATCTTGCATTTATTCCAACAGCAGATTAAGTACATAAAAATTAGGGAGCTACCTAGACAAGCCTGAACGAGGATCATCTTACAAATGGTTTTAAGGAGAGCAATGAGAATATCATTTCTGATTACTGCCTGTGAGTTTCTAAGGCTCTCTTTTCAAGATATCATCAGAAGGTGAAATCACATGAACTTATACTTTGATGGATGCAAAGCAAAGAGTTGATTTGCCTAGTTTTAGGGGCAATGTGTATTTTACTGTCAAACAGGACATTGCTTTTTCTGGCACCAGTAAATAATTCTACACAGATTTATGGCCAGTTCAGCCCTTCCTTGTTCTCTTAAACCATCACTCCACACAAAGCCCCAATATTAAGTGAAATGATGTTGTAAGAATTGGGAATAGGGTTAATGGAAAACACTAAATCATATAACTGGATACCATACTTTCATATACACCATGATTTTGTCTAGCTCTGACCCTAAACTGGCTGTGTAATTGTAGATCTTTCTATTCCCTATTCTTATTTCCTCACTTAAAAAAGGAAGCAAACCAAATTGGATCTATAAGCAGTCTTTAGGCTGTATAAGATTGAATAGTTACAAAAGAACTACATATATATTTCCTATGCCATAGCTTCTCATAACCCCAAACTGCAGATTAATATAAGAGCAGTGGAAATGTGTCATCAGGGCTTGCTTGCCTTTGAGTATATTTGTTTCCCAAAGTAGTGACAATGCTTCACCCTGACCTGGCCACTAGATCAATCAAAGTAGACATTAGTAGCCATAGTATCATTTTGGGAGATTCTTTCCTCACTTGAAGCTAGCAGATTTTAAGGGTGGGGTGAAGGCAATCTTAGTGATTTCTTCTTGAAAGTGGGAAGTATAGGTCAAATAAATTTGAGAACACTGAACTAGCTCATAATCCAGGAAGAATTTATGAACTTTGTTTTTTGTTTGTTTTTGTTCCCATCACTTGATTACTATATGGACCATTCTTTTGTATTCAGAGTCTAACACAATTAACATTAAACACTCATGCACTTGTTATAGTTGTTTTATTGATTTATTGCAAAATAATACATAAATTACGTTTTTTCTGGTAAAATCTCAGAAAAGGATGAAATTTTGTGATTTTTAAGATAGGTAGTGTAATTTTGAGGTGAACTATTTGGTAGACTCTTGATGTACACATTTTTTGTGGGGAAAGTAATGGAAGTATATCACCCACTAAATTTAGTCCATGCATTCAAGTTCCTTTTCTGCCTGCTATTTCCAAAGCTTGAGAGGAATAAAAGTGAAAAAAAGGATAATTGGTTCTTGATATTAAGATTCAACAGTTATGGCATCATTTTATACCACATCCCTGAATTTGGTTCAAACATCTTTTTCCTCCCCAATCTGCCTTTCTAGAACAAAGATCATCCCCATCTGTTAGTTCCATCCTTACCCATATGTTGGGATATTTTTGTCTTTTTTCTCTTCTCTTCTTACTCTCCATGTACACCTGGACTGGTACAAAGTCTTCTTTGATCTATACAGAAACTATGTAACATTTGCAGAATAAAACATGCATCTGTGTTTATTTGCATGACTCAAGTAACCTTTGAGTGTAGATTTAGGCGGCTAGTCAATCAGAGGTACAAGATTTTACCTAAATATCTGACCTTAGCAATAATGTACGGCCAATGGCATGTTAGTGGTTCAAATAAAGTTTCTCTGTTGCTGATGTTAAGCTACAGATAAGATTTTGGTAGAGAGATTCTAAACAGGAAACTTCAGGCATCCATGTCTACTTTCCTTACATGTGCATTCCTCTAAAAAATATTTAGAAGAATCAAGTCACACAGAGGAACAGAAAGCAGATGAGATATTAATAAAAAGAAAAATATGTTTGGTAATGTTCATAAACACCCACTCTTTAATCTTCTACTTTTTCCTGCCAGCCCTAAATTTGGGTAGTGCCTTTTAGAAATGTGACCTTGGAATCTTTCAAAGTTCTAGTTCACAAATGAGAAAGAAGCATAGTCAATGATGATCACTATCATGAACTTCTTTAACGTGAGAAATCGGGCTTAAACTTGTAGACAATTTTTAAAAAATCAAGAGCAATTGAATTAAAAGGATTTCTGTTCAATTAGATATATTTTTCTTATATATATATTTCTTATATTCCTTTCTTACAGCAGTGTATCCCAAGGAATGGTAGAATCATAAAATGTGAAAAAGGTCACAGGAATCCAAACATCCTTCAGAACTGATTGGCAGGGATCCAGCTTGCCAATTACACCCATAAGAGTGGGCAGCATGAGAGCAGAATCCTCTTAGGGTTTTTTGTTTGAAATTAAAAATGTATTTGGGGAAATATATCTGCCAACTTGAAGCATTATGTTTAATTCTAGAACTGTGGACACAGTATGACCCACGTCAGAGCTATTGTCACTGTTGTGATTCTGGAATCAGACAGTATAATAATAATAGAAACAAAAGCCCAAGTACCTAGTAGTTCACATGTTTTGGCACTCCCTC
Organism: Crocidura indochinensis; assembly: GCA_004027635.1. Lineage (NCBI taxonomy): Eukaryota > Metazoa > Chordata > Mammalia > Eulipotyphla > Soricidae > Crocidura > Crocidura indochinensis. Next base: position 6,479 of record PVKC010028818.1, read on the forward strand.
CAGTGGATCAGTCAGAATCTGACGATTTTCCTATTGTATTGTTCTTGTGCCAACTGTGACCAATTCTAGGCATATTCCCTTCAGATTTTCCTAGTTTTCAGAGATACTTGTTATTATTGTTCTTTTATTAGCCTTTGCTTTTTTAAGTTCAGAAGCAATTCAGCACTAAAATATTTCTCTATGAGAGAGAAGCTAATAAACAGTAATTATAACATTGAATTATTAGGATTTTTTTTTTGCTAATGTAAGTAACTTTATCATTCCTCAAGCCAGTCAAGATTCTGTTTTATGGGAGCTGGGAGGTGGCGCAGGAGGTAAGGTGCCTGCTGCCTTGCCTGCGCTAGCCTAGGATGGACCATGGTTCGATTCCCCGGTTCCCATATGGTCCCCCGTGCCTGCCAGGAGCGACTTCTGAGTGCATAGTCAGGAGTAACCCCTGAGCGTCACTAGGTGTGGCCCCAAAACCAAAAGATTCTGTTTTATCCCTTTATTTGTAATATATATCACAATAATTCAACAGTGATATTTGTTAAGTGTCAACATAAGCAAAATGTCACCTTTGCTATAATTGTATAATCAAACATTTTTCAGCAGAATAGCATACATAGAATGCTTTTATGTTAGGATAAGTGATAGTAGAATGAATTTTATAGTAGGAATGAAAAATATACCACTGTATGATATTTTTAAAGGTTTGAGTTATCAAGGTTTTTTTTATTCTGTATCATATTTAGCTGTGCTTGGGGTTTGCTCCTGTTTCAGTGCTCAGGGACCACTTATCGCATTGTTTTGGGAATCATATAGTTGACAAGGATTGAACCTGAATATGATGCATGCAAGATAAGTGACTTACTGATCTACATTCTTGCTGGTCTATCAAGATCATACTGACAGAAAGAACAAGAAAAAATCTTCCAACATTAATAAATATTATTATCAATAAACTTTTTTTCTTATACCTTTATGTCCCAATTGCATATATATTTAAAAGCTATGATGATGGGGATGGAGCGACAGTACAGATAGATGGTAGGGAGCTGGCCTTTTATAAGACTGATCTAGTTCAATGCCCAAGCACCACCAGGAAACTGCAGAGCCAGAAATCAGCTCTAGGCGTGGCCCAAAACCCAATACATATATAAAAAAATAAATGAATAGTTATTTAGAATTTGTAAGATCACTATTCTCAAGTGGTAAAGTACATTATAATTGACATGGATTGCATTCTTTAAAAATGCCAAGTGTTGCTTTACACTAGAGCTTATGAATTGTCCATATTCAATTGTCATACTTGCTTGTGATTGAGAAAAGGAGGCCACCATTTCCATTATACAGATGTGGCTACACAGGACAGAGGTGTACCCATGGCCACTCAAAGGGTGACTGTGGGAAAGTTGTAGTTTAAGCAGCAGGAGCTGGTGTAGGATCTTTGTTCAAATTCTTCAACATTCTGCTCCTCCTTTGAACTAGCATATGCATTTGGATCACCTCACTAAACTACTTTGGGAAATGCAATTTTGGAAAAAGGAAGGTCCTGCAAAATGAGTAAAGGTGTTTTGCGACTTTCAAGAGCACCTTTGTTACCATAGGGTTTTGACATGTACAAACTGCAGCCAGCTGAAAAATCTATGGCGAAGTGTCAAAAATATGATTCTTGTTTGTAATATGATATCATCTCTCAGGTCTCCAGCTGTTATAGTTCATTGAATTCTCTTTTTAAAACTGCTATTATGCTTAGGTAGCTGGCTTCCCAAAGAGTGAATTACAGACTTTCCAAAACATTTACAGAAAAAAGGGGGATTTTTTAGACATTGAATTATTTTTCTCACATCTGCTCATAATGGGGACAATTATTTTTAGATTCATTGTGAGAAAACACACACACACACAAAAACAAAATTTATTTCCATGCTTGATTTTCATACTTGACTTTGTATTCCTTCACATCTATTTGACCACAGTAGAAAAAGCAATTATAAAATTAATACATTGATTTGTATTTCACACTGATACTCCATTTCACAGTTAATAATCCCTAGAGTTTGTTCCCTAGGCCATGCTGCTGTGCTAGTAAGAAGAACAGAAAAATGATCACATAATAATTGGGACATGACAAATATAGAGAACATAAGCATCTCAAAGAGATCCAAATGAAAAAAAATAATTTAAGCTATCAAAAATTAGATTTGAAAAAACTGGGCTGAACAGTACCAGTAGGAGGAGGGAATATTGAATGGTATTCTTCAAATATTCACCTGGAATTTTATTTATGCTTTCTAGACATCTATCTACCTTTAGAAAATACTTATACATACAATAGCCATGATTGTCAGAACATACCACAAATTTATTTATTTCTTTTAAAATACCTTTTAGATCAAGTACAAAATACACAATGTCATCAGTGACAAATGGTTCTTGAAATCTCACTATGGGCAAACTCTTCTTTTGCAAGTAGTTCAAATCAAGAAGAGGTTGACTTGTTCCAATGGTCCAGCATATGGTTGGCTATTCATCCATGAGCATAAGCCTGTGGAGGATCTTGCTCAACCTCTATCAACTCCAGGTTCCAGAAGAGTTCTATACCTTGATCAATATTGATTAATCAAAAATATATGACTGATAGGAGGAATTTATTATATATATGAGAATAGGAAATCATAGCATGGATTTGTTCTTTTCTATTAGTTTCTCCATGTTCAGATGTCAAGGGAAAACGAGATGAAAAGAAAGTATAGAGCAAAATCTTAGTCACAAAACCTATTCATGAAAATGAATGTTATCGATCCAATTTCTGACCCTTTCTCCTATACAAATCAATAAGAAAGTGAAAGCAATTTTGACCCTGAGCAACAGTTGCAGCTTTACTTTACTCTCTTTCTCTCTTTCTCTCATACAAAGAGACACAAATTGCAAATCAAATAGTTGCTTCAACTAGAAGAGTCACTTTGCAATTGCTATTAGCTTTAAAACATTGGACTCAATATTAATCTACTATGTTTTACAGATTGAAATTTTGCAAGCAAATTTTTTGTAAGATTTTTTGTTTTTGTTTGATTTTGGGGTTCACACCCACTGATGCTCAGGGGTTCTTCTATGCTCTGCACTCAGGAATTACTCCTCGTAGTGCTTGAGAATACAGGATGGGCTACTGGGGATCAAACACAGGTTGGCTGCATGCAGGGAAAATGCCCTTCCTGCTGTGCTATCACTCCAGCCCCTGAAAATTGTTTTCAAAGACCGTAATTTACACAGGAGTTTTCTTAAACATATATTATCTACTTACCAAAAAATTTGTTTCAGAACATCCTGCTTAAATGAGGAGCTGGCCCATATTTGACTGGGTTTTCTTATTCCAATCTGTCACTGAAAGGTAGATAATTACAGAACTTGAACCATCTTGTTCTGCCCCACAAATGGAGGGGGAAATAATAGAGGTACCAAGATCAAACAGTCATGTGAATATTAAGTAGAAGTAAAGAAAATGATCGAACTTAAACACCAAATCCAAAGCCAATGACAACAGAATCGATACCCAGTTTGCAACATACTATACACAGAGAGGACCACTTAGAGTAGTAGCAAAGAGGGGTAAAGCGGGGGATGTGGGATGCATGCTAGAAACAGGGGTGGAGGGAGGACAACATTGATGGTGGGAACACCCTGATTCAATATCACTATGTACCTAAAATATTACTGTGAAAGATATGTAATCTACTTTGATTAAAATAAACAAAGAAAGGTTTAAAAAAGTATGTTGCATAAAAGTGTACTACTACATTCTAAATTGGGGTTTTTCTAGAATTGATGATAGCTACTGATCAGCTTGATTTTGGCTGAATGTTCTCCGTGATTGCAACCAGCATGTGTGACTGATATATCTATTCCTTTGACCCCTTCTGGGCAGAGGCTACCTTTTATTACCTGAAATGACTTCTGACATGAGTTTTCTCAGGGGAAATTTCCATCAGAATTGCTGATACTTCTTTATTTCTCCACTTTTCGTTAAGGCTGTAGAAATCTGAAATTTAGAAAGTGAGTCATCTTTCTGCAGACTCTGCTAATGCTACTGTTGCCACTACCCCTGGTGCAAACCTGATTACTCTAGGGTCTCATCCTCAAGGGTTTTTCCAGCTCTTTCGATGTTACTATTGATTATATCTAAAGGGGCTTCACATTGCTCTTTGTTTTTGTAGTATACTGTTCAAGGTGATGTTAGTTATAACACTATATATACATATATATTTTTTTGTCTTTCTTGATGAAATAAACTTTGCTGAATATAATGTATATATATATATATATATCATATATCCATTTACTCCCCACTCTCATCCTATAAAGTAGTGTGTTTTCCAAAATAGTCAGCTCTATAAGAGGATTATATCCCATGGATTCTTTCATAATCACTTCTTTAATACCCATCAGTCATTCAGTCCAGATGACTTTCTATATGCATGTCAATTCCATCCTTTCTCTCTACTCCTTTTGGCTCTGCTTCCTTATAAATGGTGATCACAGTCTCATAAAGCTTAGTTCCCTTGATAATCCAAACTCTTTGCAGTCAGTTCACTGTAACTGTTGGAATGTATTGGGCCACTGTTCACCCATGCTTTTACATTTGAAGTTGCTTATGCCTACAGTGCCTCCAATACACTTTTATCTCTTCTTCCAGGAGAACTCAAAATTTTTCCCTACAAGGCTTAGTTTAAATGTCACCCTATTATCACAACTTTTACCCATTAAAACAGGGTTTATTTAGTGAACTTCTAGAGCATTTTAATATGCCTTTATTATGACATGTTTTGCAGTGAATTTAAGCTGCTTATCTATTTTGCTTGTGTCTAAGTCCTATTGTTCATTTCCCACCTCAGGGGTATATACTAGTACCCATATAATGTAATCTTGTTCCATACAGGCTCGAAGAAGGAAAAATTCCATGTCCATTAGCTACCTCTTTCAAGAAATGGTCCAGACGCAAAGTTACCTCCAGTTTTAACTCTCAAATTTCTGTTCCATTGCTTCAATAGCTAAATTTCTTAACCGAAAAAGAGCAAAGTACCGTAACAGTTATGATTATTCCCATTTTTAAAAAGCTTTTAGGATTCTTCTACCTGGAAGTTTCTTGTTGTTAGACTGGTTTTAAAGAGTCAGTTGAAGAATTTGCAATGCAGATACACAGTTCATCTTGGGAGATTCTGATTTCATGTACATGTGATGGTGCTTCAGACTGAAACATAATGAGCTTTCCAGATAATTTATGATGTTTTAGCAGCTTTGAATTCCACTGCTTTTGTTTCTTTTACTGGGAACTTTCAAACCCTATCACAGTCTGTGGGGATATATATATATATATATATATATATATATATATTTGAAGATACAGGAAACCCTCCACCTTTCTCTATCCATTTAGATTTGATGAAAAATGTCGGCTTCCCAGATACAAATTTATCTGAATAAAAAATAGATGATCTGCTTATTCTCTCTCCCCTTTAAAGAACTTGACAGCTTTGGGGGACAGGGTCAAGATGTAAGTGAGACCCTAAGATTTTAGGGGGTACTAAACAATGCAGCAATCAAGATAAAGAATATTTCATATAGCATTAGGTAAAGAAGAATTAGTAGCCCCAAATTCTTTCAAAATATGATTAAGCAGAATCTTTAAATGGTAAATAAAAATGGATTTAGTGATAAGGCAGAGCTGAACCATATTGAAGTCTAAAGCAAAATAAACAGACAAACAAACAGTCCGCAGCATTGTTTTTGTCTTCCAGCATTGCTATTTTGTTTATGATGGGCTAGATTGGCTTTGCTGTACAGCTTCTATCTGTTAAAAGTCTTTCCTATACTTGCAGGAAGAAAAATCTTCTCCCCTCCCTACCCCTCCGCCATCTCAGTGTCAGATGATTTTCTTTTATCTTCCCTACCTTTGTGGCCAAAGGGCCAACTTTTAAATTTTATGAGGTGACACTTGGTCCCCAGATTTGAAGTCCTATTTGAATTGTGGTGTCTTTTAGGTTGTCTTGCTCCAAATGCATTTCTTCTCGCTGTTTATCACAGTGACACGGACTTTTTATGGCACTCTGAAGTGCTTCAGAGAAAATGGAAAGCATTTTAATACTGCTGATTTACTCTTTCAGGTCTACAGTAATTTCCTTACTGCCTAATTATAAGACCTGGTTTAATTTACTCTACACATAATGTTTACTGAGGCACATATGGTGCCACATTTCAGGAAACTGTACCCAGAACAGGTATTTTTGTCAGGCAGGAGCATGGAAAATGTCTTTAATGCACCAAAAAAGATGCTAAGAAATGTCATTGTATCAAGGAATGCCCCCCAACCAACCCAGTAAAAAAATAGATAGGAAAAAAATACAACTCTTTCTTTGGGCAATAGGGATATTACACCAAGTAGGTACTTTTCTTGCTTGTGGCTACCAGGGATTGAGCCAAGACACCACAACATCTCAGGAGTCTTCCACACACTGCCAGCAGTGCCCCCTGAGCACAGAACCAGGGATAACCTCTGAATACCACAGGTGTAACTCTTCCCCCTCATACAAGACCAAACACACACACACATACACACACACACACATACACACACATACACACATTTTCTGTAACTTGAGGAAGAATACAGTATCTTCAAACTTTTAATTTAATTAAATGTGTTTCAGCTTGAAAGGACTAGTATGCATAAAGGTTTATAGTTACACTTTTAATTTGGGAAGAGGATTGTGGAGTATTTGGAAAAGCTGGAAGATCAGGAATGAAAACAATATATTCTGGGTTTATTTTTCTACTCCCTTTGAATAATCTCAAGTAAAAAATTTAGACATTTTTGGGCTCCTCTGAGCAATATTCAGTACTTAAACCTGGCACTAGGAGCTAGGGACTGTTCTTGGCTTGATGCTTCAGGGGCTGTGTGGTGCTGAGGAATTGAACCTGGGACTCTTTCATGCAGAGAATGCATTATTATCCAATGAACTATGTCTCCAGCCAGTTGATTCTTTTGCTATGCTGCAAAATTGATAATTTTGGTGTTAGTTTGCAAAACTAATGTTGCTATTATTATTTTTTATGGTTTGTTTAAATTTAAAGCTCAGATAAAAACCTTACTAAACATCTTGCCATATTCTATAACTTGAGGAAGCTAGAAATCTAGTATCAGTATAATTATTAGCAAATATTTTCATGATTCACCTTTCCTTTGCGCTTTACTGCTCACAGTGGTGACACTCAGCTACTGCCATATGATTGAGACAGCTATGATAACCAGTGTCCTTGATCATCTGAGCCTTTGCTCCCATTTATACTGAGTTATGTATAAAAGTCTAAAATATAGGCTGTCATGAAACCATGGGAAATTGTTCACTGTCCATGACATCTTGTGGTCTATATCTACAACAGTTCTACAAAGGGGATATCATCATAAAAAATAAATAGGTTTGTGTATGTTTTGTTTTGATTTTTATAGAGCAGATGAGTATTATTCTGACAGATGAAATGTCTTACATTTAAGAACCCTAGTAACTGGGAATGAAGAGATAGCATGGAGGTATCCATAGCAAGGGCGCTTGCCTTGCATGCAGAAGGATGATAGTTTGAATCCTATACAGTCCCTCGAGCCTGCCAGGAGCAATTTCTGAGTTTAGAGTCAGGAGTGATCCCTGAGTGCTGCCGGTTGTGACCCAAAAAAAAAACAAAACAAACAAACAAAAAAATACTACACAAAAAGGAACCCTAGTAGGCTGATTCTGAAGCTCTTTCTTTAACTCAGAGTTTCTTAAACTTTTTCTACTTGTGAACCCTGGTAACACAAATAATTCAACACAAGACAACACTTTCAGAAACATGTCAAAATCAGAAAGTGAATTAATATTTGGTTGTTACACACTCAGAAATTTTCATTATTGCCTAATTTTTGTGACTCTCCCATATTCAGTAACTCAGCATTAAGAAGCTAAAGTTTAAGTGACTAGACTTAATAAAGTTCATACATGCCACTCTTTATTTATCACTTGTAAACTTTTATGAATGGGAAGATTACAAGGTAATCAAATAAATAAATAAATTCTTGGAATTCTTAATAATCATCAAAATAGTAGGTTTTCTATCACACAATATCTGCATTTTTTTCATAAATTATACATATCTCTAGTCCCTTGTAAGACAGAATCAAGAATGAGATTTTGATAATTATTTTTCAAATTAATTAAGGGGTCAAGGGTTAAAAGCAGAAGTTGGTGTGGTTGATATTTAATTAAATGTAGGTCAAGAGATTAGAAAATCCACCTGGAATACATCAGTGAGAAATAGTTGAAAACAGCATTCCAGAATATTTAAACACAAGTCACTGGGGTCTAATAAATACATTTAATGAAAGATATATTGGGGGCAAGAGGAGCTGAGGGCATACATGCTATGTGCAGGCTTACTTATGGTTCTGTACTCAGGAATCATTTCTGGCAGGCTTGGAGGACGTATGGGGTGCCAGGAATTGAACTCCTGTTAACCTAGTAAAGGCAACTGCCCTGCCTTTGGCCCATAGAAAGAAAAAAAGAAAAATGGTTGGGGCCTGAGAGTTATAGTTCATAAAGCTGACACAGATTTGATCCCCAGCAACCCATATGGTTCTCCAAGCCACTGCATGTGTGATCTCTGAGCACAGAGATAAGGTTAATCTCTGATTATGGCCAACTATGACCCAAAGCCACCTACAAGTATAAGAAGTATC
>PVKC010028819.1:0-15305 GCA_004027635.1 Crocidura indochinensis
GGGGGGGGTCACACCCAACTGTGATAAGGAGATACTCTTGGCTCTGTGCTCAAAAATCACTCCTGGCAGGCTCAGGGACCATGTAGGATGTCAAATTTGAACCTGCGTCTCTCCTGGGCAGCCGTGTGCAAGGCAAATGCTCTGCTGCTGTGCTATTGCTTCAGCCCCATGCATGACAATTAAGATGAACTGTTACCAAGTGCCTTATTGCCATCATGCTCATTCAAAGGAGAAATTTTTTTCTGGAGGGGAAAATGTCTTTATTATTTTAATCTATTTTTAGTGGCAATATTAAAATGGTTGAACCCTGTTTTAAAAAATGAGTGGCCTTAGTCCGGAGAGACAGTACAGGGGTAAAGGTCTTGCACAGCTTACCTCGTATATGATAGATTTGATTCCCAGCACCACATGTGGCTGTCTTAACCCTGCCAGGATCGATCAGAAATAATCAAAGCAGAGTCAAAAATAATCACAGCTGGGTATGGCTCCCCTCCCTATAAAGAGTGATTCCTAAGTTTCAAAAATGGTTCAAACATGTTCAATTGTTTTGTGTTGACAAAGCTGATATTATTTTTGCAGTGCTTTTCAAATTTAACTTTATTTTGATTTTAAACCAACTAGATTGTGCTAATATTTCAAACTGGTGAATGGAAAATTTTTGTTTCTGTTTGGAGGGGGACACACCTAATGGTGGTCAGGGGCTACTTCTCACTCTTTGCGATGGGATTCGGGAATTACCAGGGCTCAACCCTGAGCCTCCTGCATACAAAGTTTGTGCTTAGTCTGCTTTGACTAATCTCTTTGACCTTGAATGGAAAATTTGACTTAAAAAATTAAAAAAGAAAAAAATTTTGGGACTATACCTTGTGGTGCTTGGAGGCTAATCCTGACTCTGCTGGATGTATTCACAGTGGTGTTTGGTCACATGCAAGGACTTAATCCCTATACTCACTCTCTGACCCTGATCAGAAAATTTTGTTTTATTTATTTATTTGTTTGTTTTATTTTGTTTTGACACCAGGCTGTGCTCAGAGCTTTGGCTCTCTGCTCTCTGATCAATCTTGGGATCAAGCCTAGGTCAGCCCTTTACAAGGCAAGTACTTATTGGTACTATCTCTTCAGACCCAAATGGAAAATTTTAAACTCTACTCTTAAAGACAAGACATCATAAATATAATGCTTTACAAGATTTAGGCTTGGGTGGAGAGACTTATTTTGATCATGTTTTGACCTTTGACAAGGTCTTCAGCATTCCAAAGACTTGAGCTCATTAGAAGGTAGCAAAGTTATTTAGTTAACATTATTATTTTTTTTTTCAGAATTTAGTGCCTGGTGCTTGCTTCGGCAGCACATATACTAAAATTGGAATGATACAGAGAAGATTAGCATGGCCCCTGTGCAAGGATGACATGCAAATTCATGAAGTGTTCCATATTTAAAAAAAAAAAAGAATTTAGTGCCTGTTTGCTACTTATTTGTAGTATAGATAATTTTATTTGCTATATCTACTTTGGAGTGATGCAACTTATGAAATAATAGTAGCTATTTTATTATTGTTATCATTATTTTCTTTTGTTTTTGGATCATAACCTGGTAGTGCTTAGGTTCTGGCTCTATGCTCTGGGATTATTCCTGGCAGTGCTCATGGGACCATATGGAGTGCCAGAGATCAAGCATAGGATTGTAAGGCAAAATCCCTGCCCACTGCACTATCTGTCTTTCTGGTCCAAAGTTTAGCTATTTTAAAGTTGGCTAATCATGTTGGCATAATGCAATATCTTAAAATACAATAGAATATTTGATATTCTAATTTGGGCCCAGTCACTGTTAAATGTGAAAAGAACTAAAAGGAAATGATAGCTTAATATAATAAAGAGAAGGCTTGTATTAGAAATAAAAGAAAGAAAAATCTTTTAGTGAATATATTACTTCATACTAGAGGGATATAATGGAAAGTAGAATCAGACAAGGGAATTGGAATGATATTCTGTTAGAGAGACATAAATAATAGAGCATGTATTGAAGACTGAAACATCAAAGGATATTGGAAGACAGTAAAGATTTCAACAGAGGACAAAGCTAGGTAAAAGGATGCTTCATCTTTTGTTATAATAATTAAATAATTAAAGACAGCCATTTTATATTCCAGGAAGTTAAACAGTTGTCCATTTTATATTCTAGATTTATATAAGTGATCTATAGATAAGTAAGCTTGCATTCGGGATTTGTATTGAGAACTTTCTTCTAGGGAATGTCATAACAAGTTCAAACACAATATTTTAATCTCCTGTGATGTGACCATAATGTTAATTTTGCCCTAAAGATCCTTTAGTTTGTTCTGAATTAAAGATAGCTTCTGCATGACTTGTATTATATTTTTAATAATCTAGTCTGATGATTTCTCTTCGGTACTTTACCTTTCCAGGAAAGCTATATTCTTTTAGATATTTGTTCTATAGAAACAGCTGTAGAAACTATTCATGTTGTGCAAAATCCTTGTATACTCCTTTTGCACGTAATCGGTCTTCTTTATATAGCCATTCACAACTGTGTTAACTGTGACAATGCTGTTAGCAGGAGTTTGAACTCAGTAAATATTTATAGCTAGGTACTATGTTCTTGGTCTGGTTTAGGTATTGTGAGCAACATGAATGATCTAAATCCTGCTCTTAAGAAATAATGAACATGAAACAGCATTGAAAGAAAGAACTGGATTGTGTAATGTATTAGTTGTCATGAATAACCAAGGAGGGAAAGGAATAATTTAAACTAGATATTTTTTCCAAGAACACTTAACAGTGGGGTAGAGAGGTGGTATAATGATCTAGGATGCATGCTTTGTAGGAAGAGGTAATTTAATCTGACATTGCTTGGTCCCCTGAGCTCTGACAGGTACAACACCTAAGCACCAAGACTGGAGTAAACGCTGCACACTGCTGGGTGTGGTTTCATCACTCTCTGCCTCCCCAATTCCAATAAAGTTCAACAGTGATTTTCCAGCTCTATTTTTTTTTCTTTATCTTTTTTTTTTTTTTGCAATTGCTGTAGACTACTCCTATCTGTGTCAGAGGGTAGAGGTGGTGGGGGCATGGGATGCTTAGAGTCAGATCTCGGGACTCCAGCATGCAAAAGCTGTCTTTTGTGCCTTATCCTTGACTCTAAAATCTCCATTTTGGAGTCGATAGGAAATGGCCATATAGAATGCAAATCGCAAATAAGGAAAGAAAGATGGAAATTCTTTCCTCCATTAACAAAAAAATCCAAAGTCAGAGATATAGGCTGTACGGGCCTTGCCTTGCACCATGGTGAGTCCCAGTTTGATTCTTTACCCCCAGTCTGGCCAGGATATTAAGCCAAGAATAGCTTATGTGGGGCCCGGGAGATAGCATGGAGGTAAGGCGTTTGCCTTTCATGCAAAAGGTCATCGGTTCGAATCCTGGTGCCCCATATGGTCCCCCGTGCCTGCCAGGAGCAATTTCTGAGCATGGAGACAGGAGTAAGCCCTGAGCACTGCCGGGTGTGACCCAAAAACCAAATAAATAAATAAATAAATAAATAAATAAATAAATAAATAAAGAATAGCTTGTGTGACTTTAAAATTTAAAAAAAAAGGAGAAAAAATGATAACCAAGTAAAAATCAGAAAAAGGAACTAAAAGGGGGTTATTGAATAACTGAGACTGAAGGGGACTTTTATTTTACTTTTTTGTTTGTTTGTTTTTTGGGTCACACCCGGCAGTGCTCAGGGGTTACTCCTGGCTTCATGCTCAGAAATTGCTCCTGGCAGGCACGGGGGACCATATGGGGCACCGGGATTCGAACCGATGACCTTTTGCATGAAAGGCAAGCGCCTTACCTCCATGCTATCTCCTGGGCCCCTGAAGGGGACTTTTAGATCTTTTTTGTTGTTGCTGTTTATTTTGGGGCTACACCTGGTGATGCTCAGGGGTTACTCTTACCTCTGTACTTAGGAATTACTCCTGACAGTGTTGAGGGTATCATAGTGGATCACAGGGATTGAACCTGGCTCAGCCACGTGCAAGGCAAGCATCTTACCCACTGTACGCACTATCTGTCCAGCACCTATTTTTAATTTTTTTTTTTTGGTTACACTCGGCAGCACTCAGGGGTTACTCCTGGCTCTGCACTCAGAAATCTTTCGCTCCTGACAGACACAGGAGACTATATTGGATACCGGGATTCAAGCCTCCATCCATCCTGGATTGGCTGCATGCAAGGCAAACACCCTCCTGCTGTGCTATCTCTCCAACTTCTACTTTTTTTTTTTGGTTTTTGGGCCACACCCAGCAGTGCTCAGGGGATACTCCTGGCTGTCTGCTCAGAAATACCAGCTTCTACTTTTAAAATTTTTGTTTGTTTCTTTTTGAGCCATGCCCACTGGTGCTCAGGGATTACTCCTAGCTCTGCACTCATAAATTGCTCCTGTCAGGCTTGGGACATTTTGGGATGCTGAGGATTGAACCTGGGCCCCATCCCAGGTCAGCAATGTGCAAGGCAAATGCCCTACCACTATGCTGTCACTCCAGTCCCCTATTTTTAGTATTAATGGGATACAAGAATGGATTGTTTCTTAGGAGTAAAAAAAATTGTTTGGCTTCAAGAAATTCTTTTTAGATGCATTTGTACGTATTACATTGCAAGAGAACATAGGTTAAAAGTAGTGGGAAATAGATAAAATTGGAGTAAGGAGGCAAAACATGTCCTGACTTAGGCTATACTGAATTAGACTGTTGATAATTATAATGACTATTTTGAATGTCTGAATAGTTTGTGGGTTCTCCTATAGACAATAGAATACCCTGCAGAAGGATTAATATTGGACTGGGAGCACAATAAAAACACTTGCTTATGTGGGGGGGGGCCAGAGTGGTAGCACAGAGGTGCACATGGCTGACCCAGGATGGATGCAGGTTAGATCCCTGGTATCCCATATAGTCCCCAGAGCCAGGACTGATTTCTTAGCACAGAGCCAGAAGTAACCCCTGATTGCTGCTGGGTGTGGCCCCCCCCCCAAAAAAAACCCAAACCGAAAAACCCCACAAACACACACTTGCCTAGGAAGACCAAGCAAATGAATGTGTATTACAGTGTAGCCAAGGGATAGGGAAGTGATCATTATTTTTGGGTTTAACAAGAATCTTGGAAGATATAATTGAGATAATTTTACAAAGGCAAATAACAGCAAAAATGTTGGCTGATAGAGCAGAGAATATGAAGTACAAGGTGGTTGATTTTGAGCTATTAGGCTTAAAACAATTGTCTATTTTTTGTTTTTGAGTCACACCCAGCAGTTCTCAGGGATGACTCTTATCACTGTATTCAGGAATTACTCTTGGCTTGGCAGGTTCAGGGAACCATATGGATGCCAGGGATTGAACCCAGGTTGTTCAGGTATAAGGCAAGTATAACCTGCTGTATATCCACTGGTCCCTAACACAGTATCTACTTTTGTCTGTTTTATTTCCCATTGCTCTCTTTCTATACATGGTTTTGATCCATAGAGTTACACATAAAATTCATGAAAGAATTATTATGTTTTTGTTTATTTTGTGCCATACTTGGTGATGCTCAGGTGTAATTCCTGGCTCTGCAGTCAGGAATTATTCCTATTGATGTTTAGGGTGCTGGGGATTGAACCCATGATGGCCACATGCAAGGCAAGTACTTTATGTGCTATATACTCTCTTCAGGTCAGGAGATGTTTTATTTATTCACTTTTTTTTTGTTTTACCTATTTAGCAATTTATGTTGTCCTACCAGGTGTAGTAAACTTGTGAAAAGTCGAAGAACAGAATTTGTCTCATGTATATTTTGGGTATTAAAATACTAATTTTTTAATATACACATATATGTGCACAATATAGGAACTAATCTGACAATCTTTTTGTTTTGTTTTGGTTTGGTTTTATGTTTGTTTGTTTTTGGGTCACATCCAGCAGCGCTCAGGGGTTACTCCTGGCTCTATGCTCAGAAATCTATGATCTATGACTGGCAGGCTCGGGGGACCATATGGGATGCCAGGATTCGAACCACCATCCTTCAGCATGAAAGGCAAACAACTTACCTCCATGCTATCTCTCTGACTCTACCTGACAATCTCTAAATAAATACTTTAATTGAATCACTGTGAAATTCAGTTACAAAGTTGTTTTGAGTTTCAGTTATACAAGTACAATCACCAATGCATATTTCTCATCACTAAGCTTCCCATTTTCCCTCCAGCCCTCCCCCCAGAATATAATACATTTTGAGTAGAATATATAATTGTGAAATATAAGTATTAGTGATATAAATGTTTGATTTTGGAATACTCTTGCTAATGGTTATTCTATTTTTGTTTATGGTCACACCCAGTTGTACTCTAGACTTACTTCTGGCTCTGTACTCAGGGATCACTGCACTGCCAAGGTTCCTGGCAGTCTCAGGTGCTATATGTATCCTGGGGATTGGACCCTGGTCAGCTATGTACGAGGCAGATGTCCTAGCTATAGTAATATCCAGCCCTTATGAGTATTCTTATGTTCTATTAACATGAACTTAATTTGACTTTAGCATTTATGTTAAAGAACATTCTAAAGAGCCAGATAGTACTGGAGGGAGTTAAGGTGCTTACTTTGCATTCAACTGACCCCATTAGGTCCCCCAAGCACTGGTAAGGAGTGATTCCTGAGCACAGAACTAGGAGAAGCCTTTGTACACTGCTGGGGTATGGCCCCAAAACAAGGAAGCAAGAAAGGAAGGTTGGGAGGGAAAGAAATAGAATAGCAGGTAAAGCACTCGCCTTGCACACTACTGATCCAGTTCAGTTCCTAATATCTATATGGTCCGCGCATGATCCTTGAGCACAGAGCCAGGAGAAATCCCTGAGTACTATCACCTAAACTTTAAAAAAATGTGAAAATTGAAACTGGTAACTTTGTAATACTGTGGATAAGTCAAGTAATTTTAGTAATATTTAGATACGATCACAGTGCTTTTTGTCATCAGTGTGTGATTCTCAAATTGAAAGAAGTTTTTCTTTCAATGAGCCATACATGGCAGTTCACTCTGACTCAATTCTGGTGGGGCTTGGGAGACCTGAGGTGGTGTTGCCAGATGCACATAAGTACTATACTCACTG
This sequence comes from Crocidura indochinensis, assembly GCA_004027635.1. Classification (NCBI taxonomy): domain Eukaryota; kingdom Metazoa; phylum Chordata; class Mammalia; order Eulipotyphla; family Soricidae; genus Crocidura; species Crocidura indochinensis. The sequence goes on from PVKC010028819.1 coordinate 7,141, forward strand.
ACCCCAAGTTAGAAAAGATATATCTTGTTTGTTTGTTTGCTTTTGGGCCACTTTTGTCTCTGAGCTCAGAACACTCCTGGCAGTCTCGGTGGGGGGGAACATATGGGATGTGAGGGATTGAACTTGGGTCCATCCTGGGTTGGCCATGTTCAAGCAAACACCCTACCACTGTGCAATCTCTCTGGCCCCAAAAGATGTTTTTTTTATTCTATATTGTTTCTAGAGAATTTGGAGTTTTGTGATGTTTTATTTTATTTAAATTTATTGTTTATCATTATTTTTGTTTATTTTATTTAATAAACAGGAAAACATTTTTAAATAATGTTTTGGCCACACCCAACAAGTGCTTGCTGGGAGATGGGGAATCATAAATTCCTGGAGATTGCAGTTCTCAAAACCTGTGCTTCAGCCCTTTGAATTATCTCCCTGGATTAATATTTTTGTTTATTAAAAATTTTTGTTTGTAGCTGGGGAGTTTGTAACTCAGAGGTTTTGTAGCTCACACTTGCTTTGTGTGAATGGGGCTCTGGATTGGATCTTCAACAAAGGTATTTTTAAAAAATTGTATCCTCTCTCTCTCTTTCTCCTCATATCGCTCTACTGTGTTTCAATAAAAAGTATTTTCATTGACTATAAAAAAGAAAACTTTGGGGCCCGGGAGATAGCATGGAGGTAAGGCATTTGCCTTTCATGCAAAAGGTCATCAGTTTGAATCCCGGTGCCCCATATGGTCCCCCGTGCCTGCCAGGAGCAATTTCTGAGCATGGAGCCAGGAGTAACCCCTGAGCACTGCCGGGTGTGACCCAAAAACCAAAAAAAAAAAAAAAAAAAAAAACTTTGTTTTCTTTCAGCTAGCTATTGAGCCTATTTAAGAAACTGTTGAAATTACTGATGAAGGGAATTATGGGAAAGTTCAAGAGAAATGATTGAAATAAGATTGATTAGTGGGGCCAGAGAGAGAACATGGAGGTAAGGCATTTGCCTTACATGCAGAAGGTCGTTGGTTCGAATCCCAGCATCCCATATGGTCCCCTGAGCCTGCCAGGAGCGATTTCTGAGCATACATCCAGGAGTAATCCCTGAGCGCTGCCGGGTGTGACCCAAAAACCAAAAGAAGATTGATTAGCATAAGGGCAAATGTCTACTGCTTGAGATTACTGTATATGTATCAGGAAAAAAATTGAAATCAACTTATATATGGATTTCTGTAGCAATTCAGAGATAAATTTTGCTTTTTTTTTCTTGAAATTATTTTTGTTTCTATTTTTTTAAAATAATATCTATTTAAGCACCATGATGGCAAACATGTTTGTAGTTGGGTTTCAGTCATAAAAAGAACAGCCCACCTCCTTACCCAGTGCAACAGTCCCATCACCAATGCCCCCTATCTCCCAAGATAGCCAATATAACTGAAATTTTGGAATTTTATTGTGACCGTTGATTGGATTCAAAGTGGTAGGGTGTAATTCATTCTTTACTAGTGGTGGTCTGGTGAACTGCAGCTAATTTGCTACATTACCTAGCTCGACTCAGGTTTACAACCATCTCCATTTGGTTTTTCTGACTGAAAGAAAAGTAGTGGCAGATACCCTGGTTTGTTTTGTCTCTCCCATTAAATCCCACCCACATTTGCACTTCTATGAAATCTAAAATTTGAGATCATGTATTGTTTATAAGATTCAGAAACCTCAATGATCTTATGTTGTTCTCTTATTCTGTCACAGCAGTAACCTTAGTGTCCACATGACTAGCTTTTTTATTCTTCTGAAATAAGGTAGAGCGATACAAATATGGCTTTAGAGTTAGGACATTTAAACCACTACACAGGACAGTTTAAATATAATTAACCTTTCTCCCTACTTGGTCTCATTTGTTGTTTGTAATGCATCCTCAATACAACTTACTGTAGTTTACATTTTTTTTTTTTTTTTTGGTTTTTGGGTCACACCCGGCAGCACTAAAGGGTTACTCCTGGTTCCATGCTCAGAAATCGCTCCTGGCAGGCTCGGGGGACCATATGAGATGCCCGGATTCGAACCAATGACCTTCTGCATGAAAGGCAAATGCCTTACCTCCATGCTGTCTCTCCGGCCCCTGTAGTTTACATTTCTTACTGACTTGTCAACACCCTAAATAAAGATCAACAGAGAAAATAGTTACTGCTCACATAACAAAGCTGTGTTTAATTTACTTATTGAACAAGCACCTTTTTGCAGCCTTATGAGTCACAGAAGGGAAAATTAGAGTTGTTAAAATTTTGTAGACTGGAGTTAGTTGTAGGGTGACTACAGGGTAGAAACAGTCAGCTAAGTTTAATCAGGAATGAATTAAATTTGAGCATCTGAGGCCAGATAAATAGTACAGTGGGTAAGGTGCTCGCCCTGCCAACCTGGGTTCTATTTCTGGGCATCTCATAAGGTTCCCCTCAGCACTGCAGTAGTCATCCCTGAGCTTGGAGCCAGGAGTAAGCCTTGGACACTTCTGGGTGTAGCCAGAAACCAAAAAATAACTTCTGAACTCTGCCAAAGTGATTCTTGAGTGTAGAACAGGAGCGAGTTCTGAGCATCGCGAGGTGTGGCCCATCCTTAAATGGGGGAAAAAAAAAGATTTGGAGCCATAGTATAGATTAGGGTTTTGCTTTGTATGCAACTGACTATATACCATACCTGCCCCTACCCCCAAATATAAATTTGATAACTCATCTATTTGCCAGTATAGTGTTTTTACCTTTTTTGGCGGGGCCATCATGCTCACAGTATTCAGGACTTGCCCATGACTCTGCACTTAGGGATCAGTCCTGGTGGGACTTAGAAGACCATATTGGATCCTGGGGTTTAAAGTTGACTCAACTGTGTGCTATGCTAGTACCCTACCTATACTATCATTTGTGCCCCAAAAAGGTTTATTTATTTATTTTTTGCTCGGAAATCATAGGGTTGGCTATATATGAGGCAAGTGCCCTACCGACTGTGCTATTTCTTTTTTTTTTTTTTTTTTTGGGTCACACCCGGCAGTGCTCAGGGGTTACTCCTGGCTCCATGCTCAGAAATTGCTCCTGGCAGGCACGGGGGACCATATGGGGCACCAGGATTTGAACCGATGACCTTTTGCATGAAAGGCAAATGCCTTACCTCCATGCTATCTCCCGGCCCCCTGACTGTGCTATTTCTTTGGCCCTTGAAGAAGGATAAACTTAACATACTTTTCTGCTCGCTTGAATATTCTTTTGCTGTTAGAATATTACATTTTGGTACCAATTAAGTTCAGATAAAGAGTAATATCTGTGTATTTACACATAAGTGCTTATATTTACATGTTTATATTCATTTTAAACAAATTTTATGTCCAGTTTTTAGGCAGCAGTACTCGAGGACTATTTTTTATATTTAATCACTTAAAAACTTCCACATGAGTATATCTTTAAAGAAATTACTATTTTACTTTTCAAAAGCAAATTATTTTAGTTTTTTTGTTTGTTTGTTTTGTTTTGGTTTGTTTTTTTTTTGGGGTCACACCCGGCAGCATTCCTGGCTCTATGCTCAGAAATCGCTCCTGGTAGACTCGGGACCATATTGGATGCCAGGATTCGAACCAATAACCTTCTGCATGAAAGGCAAACATCTTACCTTCATGCTATCTCTCCGGCCCCAATTATATATATTTTATATACCATAGATAAATAAGGTTATCCAGTATACATAGATCTCTTGCCGGAATGAATAGGAAAATAATGCTTAGATAATAACAGAAATGGCAGTTATTACGTAGGAATGACGTTAAACATTTAGGCAAAAGAGCATAATAGTTTTAAGACTATGAATTCCTATTTTACTCCTGTCTCAGACACTTTCTATACCTCAGTTTACTCATTTGTAGAAGGGAATAATAGTATTTACTTTGATAGTCTTTCATGAGGAGGAAATGAGATTAAAAAAAAAACCAGAATGTGACTGGGCACATTGCCAAAATGGATCAATTCTACTCTTAATTCTAAGAGTTTTTGATAATCCTGTTGATAATAAGAGGAGAAAAGTTCAGAGATATCTCGAAGTAGGACAGGGAATAGTAAGGAAAGCTCTAAAAAGAACTCACAGGTGTTCCAAATAAACAGCAGTATATGTGAGAAAGTGCTTTATGAGATGTAACGTCCGCTATAAATAAAAGGTAATAGGAGGAACTTCGATTATGTGTCATTTTAGTGTGTTGGAGAGTGATTATTTGCAGATTCATTCTGCCAGCTTTTCAGATCCCTAAAGTTAAATGCAAAGGAAAAAGATTTAGGTTCACACAAGATGGTACTTACTGGTAGAATACTTTTTGAAATGATGTGTTCTCCCACAAATTAGCATTAGACCATACTTGCCAGTCTTTCCCTCTGCCCTTTCCTTTCTTCTGTTGATGTTGTTGTGATGCCTGGGAGTCTCATTGTAGTTTTATTAGTTATGGTGCTCACAGGAGTTTTTCCTTTCTGTCTAGCTTGCACCCACTCTAGTTGTAGTGCTCACCAGGCTTTGCTGCGGTGCTCACATACTTGCTCATAGTGTTTGCATTCTACTAATAGTGATACACATACCTGGTAACAGTGCAATTGGAAATTGAGACTCTGAAGTTTCAGATAGCAGAGCATCTAGGATGCTCCATGTATGAGGCTGGCAATGGAGGATCTAACTTGTTGGCCTCACCTTGTACAACACATTTTTCAGCCACTGAACCATCTCCCAATTTACATCTGTAATGTTAACAGTATTCATTTGTAAACAAATCTTCTCTATTTGGAGCTGATAGCCCATGTTACTTTTTTAAAAAATCTCTTGGGCTCATACAGAATTCTTGAAGGAGTCGGGCCCAGCCATCTGTGCAAAGACTCATCTTTGGCTTTCCTTTCCTGGAAGCTTTTTTTCACCCTCTCTGTCATTTCATTTTCATGATTCTAAGTTCAATCTCTGTCATTACATTTATTATATAGAAATTATAAACTAGACAGCTGGCTTCTTGGGCACAGAGTCTATGGTTCACCTAATTTGTTATCTTTAGTACCATGTATATGTCTGGCATATTAAATTTCCCAATAAACATGTGCAGTCAGTGAAGAAATAGTAAGACATTACTTAGCACACTTGGTGAAATGTTGTTAGCACTAACATTTGACAAGAAAGTTCATTGAGGAAAACATAGAACATTCTAAGACTTAGACCTCAAGGATAATAAGATAAGATGATAAAATGCCAGTGGCAAGGGCTATAGAATAAAATCTGAATAAATGGGACTACATCAAACTAAAATTTCTATATTGCAAAAGAAACAGGCTAAAATTAGAAGGCAGCTAACTGAATAGGAGAAAAAAAATTGTACTCAACACATAAAGCGATTTCTGAGCACATAGCCAGGAGTAAACCCTGAGTGTCATTGGGTGTGGCCCAAAATCAAAACAAAAAAATAAAGGCAAAAAAACAAAAACAAAAAAACAAAAATTCCCTCCCAAAAAAACCCCCAAACCAACAGCAACCAAAAAAAAAAAAAAAAAAAAAAGAAAAGAAAAAGGAAGATTAACCTAAAGATTTATAAATGTCTTTTTTCCTGTTTCTAGTTAGCCTTCTTCAAGGATACCTGATTTGAATTAAGACCTAAATTTAATATTTTGCTTATGCATATATGAAATGGAAATTATTATATCTATCTCCTAGGGCAGTTATAATGAATAAATAAAACATCCAGGAAAAAAATCCAAGAAAATTTCTCAGCATAGGGGCCGGAAAGATAACACAGTGGGTAGGGCATTTGCCTTGTACACAGCCAACCCTGGTTCCATCCCTGCCATCCCCTGCCCAGGAGTTCAGGCTCTGAGTGCAGAACCAGGAATAACCCCTGAGCACTGCTGGGTGTGGCCCAAAACCAAAAGAAAAAAACCTCAACATACTGTTTCACACACTATGATATAAGTTTTGTCAGTTTTGTTATAAAAGCAAGAACAAATCAATTTCCCTCTTCCTAATAGCTGATGGTAGCAGTTTATATAACCAGCATTATCTTTGTTATTTCTCTACACAATAGAATACTATGCAGCTGTTAGAAAAAATAAAGTTATGAAATTTGTTATTCATGGATAGACACGGAGAGGATAGTGTGCTGAGTGAAATGAGTCAGAGGGAAGACAGACATAAAATGATCTCACTCGGGGCCGGAGAGATAGCAGATTGGTAGGGCGTTTGCTTTGCATGTGGCCAACACAGGACAGACCCCGGTTCGAATGCTGGCATCCCATATGGTACCCCGAGCCTGCCAGGAGCGATTTCTGAGCACAGAGCCAGGAGTAACCCCTGAGTGCCACTGGGTGTGACCCCTGCCGCCCAAAGAAAATGATCGTATTCGTTTGTGGTGATTTCTTCTTTATTTTTTCTTTTTTTCCTTTTAAACACAGTGGTCTACAATAGTGTTCCTGAAAATGTTTTGCTTTGCTTTTGGTCCATACTTAGGACTTAGGGCTTACTTCTGGCTCTGGGGTGCTATGTGTGATGCTAGGGATTGAACTTGAGTTTGTTGTTCAAGGCAAGCACCCCGCACTCCCATCACTACTCCCTATACTCTTTCTTCAGTCCAACCTGTATTATCTTATATTAGAAATGGCTGTGTTGGGGCCTGCGAGATAGCATGGAGATAAGGCGTTTGCTTTCCATGCACAAGGACAGTGGTTCGAATCCCAGTATCCCATATGTGCCTGCCAGGGGCGATTTCTGCGCATAGAGCCAGGAGTAAGTAGCCCCTGGGCATGCCGGTTGTGACCCAAAAACCAAAAAAAAAAAAAAAAAAAAAAAAAAAAAAAAAAAAACAAAACCGAAATGGCTATGCATGAAGGGAATTAAAGGAATAATCCTGCTCAAATAAAAAAATAAAGCTTTAAAAAATTATTAAGAGGCCAAAGCAATAGTATAGTGGTTATGTCTTGTATGTGGTCAAACCAGGTTCAATCCCCAGCATCCCATATGGTCTCTTGAGCACCTCCAGGAATGATTCCTGAATGTAGAACCTGGAGTCACACCCTTGATCACTGCCGGTGTGACCCCCCCCCCAAATTATTAAGACATTTTGGGCTTGTGAACGATACCATGTACTATCAGACAGTTATATATATTTTTTTGGTTTTCTTTTTTGGGCCACACCCATTTGATGCTCAGGGGTTACTCCTGGCTAAGCCCTTAGAAATTGCTCCTGGCCTGGGGGGACCATAAGGGATATCGGAGGATCGAACCATGATCCTTCCTTCGCTAGCGCTTGCAAGGCAGACACCTTACCTCTAGTGCCACCTCACCGGCCCCTGTAGACAGTTATATTTCATTAATAACAGGGATGTGTTCTAAGAGATGTATTATTAGGAAATTTCATTATTGGTGCTTGGACAGATCTCAATGGTAGAGTATTATTTTTATGTGTGAGTCTCTGGATTAAATGCCTAGCAATAGTAAAAAATGAAGGACATTTCACTCTTTTGTGTGTTTCCTTACTGTGCTTAGGGCTTACTCCTGACTCTGTGTGGTGGGGTTCCTGAAACCATATATAGGGTACTGGGGATTGAACCTGGGTTGGCTGCATGCAAGGCAAGTGCCTTACCTGTGGGGCTCTCTCGATTCCTGGATATTTCATTATTGTGTGAATCTCATAGGTTTTCATTGTTTTGGTGGGTGGTGGGGGAAGGCCACACATTGTGGTGCTTGGGATATAGTACTGGCTCTGTGCTCAGGGGACCATATATGGTGCCAGGGAATGAATGCTGGGCTATTTTTTTAAGCTGCTATACAGTATAATTAAACAAACCTAGATTGAATAGCCTGCCACATACCTAGCCTGTATTTAGTCTAGTGTTCTTCAACATTCTGATACCACTAAGTAGGGAAAATAGAAGTATTTTGCAGACTGGCTGCTGTGCAGCCCTGGTATCCTACAGCCTTCCATTTGCCTTGCAATAGTGTAGAGTTTAATCAGGTATCTGCTATGTGATTGAGGGAAAGTTTTGGTGGACCTACTGGGCTCAGAAATAGGCCATGTCTATTGAGACCACTTGTCAGCTGTGCATGTTGTCTATATAATCAACTATTTATATATGTGTATCTATTTATAGTAAACCAAAACATAGTTCAGCAATACGTGACTGCTTTTAGTTTAGTTTCAAG
>PVKC010028820.1:0-15300 GCA_004027635.1 Crocidura indochinensis
GTTGCCTTCAGACTTACATTTCAGTCCTTGTCAACTAACTTGTTGAATCCTAGACACTGCATTTATGATCATAGCCAGCAGAGCTTCTCTGGACTCAGTTTAGACCCCATTAAACTTGTGTATAACAATCATCTGCCTTGTAACTGGACAAAATACTCCTGTTCCTGGTGTGCATGGAATAGGTGTCTGACCCTATTTCAGCTCACATGATTGATATCCATCCTGTGCCCAGTACCAGGTGTCAAGAGCAATGCTCCATTTCAGACTCAACAACAGAAATGGCCTATTTGTAACTGAGCCAAACTAATGCATATTAGTTTATCTCATTTGAATGAGGAGGCTCTTATTTGTTTAGAAACCAGAGAGGCAAAATGCAGGTAATAAAAAAGCCCAAACTACTGCTGTTTTACATTTTTTACTGTATCCTCTGCCTGCAAAGTCAAAAGTGCATTAAAAAGTAATATTGTGCTGAGCTCAGACATATGCAAACGTCTCTAGATATCTTGTCTCAATAAAGTTTATAGAATGCACTCCCAAAGGTCTGACAACAAAACAGAATAAATCGCAAGGCTCATAAAAATATAATGTGTGCTTTTTTTTTTTTGCTTACATAAACAGGAGCAGACTTCATGAGGAAGGGGTTTCTGGGCTTAAGAGACCACCCCTTTCACTCTATCTCAGAGCAGCCTTTCATCATGATTCCCAACACAATTCACTAACCCTAAAAGAGAGAAAAAAAGCAGAGAATCAAAGAAAAGGGGAGAACTTATCCATACTACAAATGGTTTATATCTTCTAGGCATTCTTGGTTTTGGTAATTAAACTACTCAGAGAGTTTTATTTACCACTTACTATGCCCAAAATTATAATAGGTCCTCCGAATGTAGAAGTGAAACTACCCTGCTGTCACAGAATTAAGACTTCAAATAGTCTTCTAGACAAACTAGTATTGATTAAATACTGTAATGGGAACACAATTCTCCCCAAATTTAATCTATTGATCAGCTGTTTATACTTGAGTTCATGCACATACAAAAAATGCCCAATTTAGCAAGCAAAATATACAGATTAAGAGTCTAACATGTTTTAGGCATAATCACTACTATTTATTGAGCCCTTGCAATGTGCTGTGCTCCATTCAAGTACTTTATAGTATTAACTCTGAGAGTGAGAAAGCCTCATTCATTCACTTCACTTACATCTTTTTCTTAGCTGCTTGAAGCCTAGACAGAACTCACACAGAGGCATAAATGTCATACCGCTTTATTATGTTAGCAATTCCACATCATGTTTTATCAGGATCTCCCTGTATTAATATTGCTTTACTTTGAAAGATCACATTACTGCTTGTTTCTATCAACCAAAGCTCTGAGTTTCCTATAAACACAGCTCCCAGCCTGGTTGCAACCTTTCACAGAATGCACAGACTTTCTACAAGAAGATTGCAACTATAAAGGCTTGAACTCTGTGTCCCACAGTTTCGCCCTAGTTGCAGAATCAGACTTATAGATTGAAATAACAATAAAAATATAGGTAAAGTATATTTTATTAGCTCTACCTAATAAGAAGGAATTATGCATTTTGAACAAATTTACAGTACCAAGGCGTAAATTACAGTACCAAGACATAAATTCTTTCCTCCTGCCTTTAGCTAAGGCCAAGAATTATTTTAAGAGATACATGATGCATACCCATTTAATAAGTAAATAAATAAAATAATATTATGAAAAGTGAAAGGCTTGCCAAATGTCACGCAACTACTAGTTGATAAACTATAATATTTACTAGTCATCTATAAAACTATACAATTTATATCCACTTTAACCAGAGCCCAATATAAATCTCCTTGTAAGCTATGGAGTATATAAGACCAGAAACCAATGTGAAATAATTCACATTTATTTAAACATCCAGCATAAAGAACTATTGAGTGATAGCACAAATATATAAACTAACATTTCAGTATTTCTCATCATACAAAGGAAAAACATGGTGATGGAGCATAGTACAGCTGGTTGTGCAGATACCTTGTACATAGGTGCTCAGGATTCATCCCCAGAACCCCATAAGGTCCTCTGAGGCTTCCAGGAATAATTCCTATGAAAAGAACCAGGGGTAAACCCTGAGCACCACCAAGTGTTGCCCCCAAATAAAAAGCAAACAAAAATACAAAAGAAACAATCATTTTTTAGGGTAGAAAGAATTTGCTCTTTCATTCCAAGTATGACCTATGGGATAAATGTACTGCAAAACTGAACATTAAAATATAATGCATTGTGTGTGCATGTCATTTCTATCATCATCTTCTATCCTTCTGATGATTTCTCAGGGATATGTAAGGAACTGAAGCATGTGTACTGAAAAAGTCAACATCAGTGCTTCAGATTCTCAACTTTTAGATTGTTGGCTCAGTGCACCATAAAGTATCCCTGAAAACTGCAAGAAATATGAATTCTGTGGGGATTATAATATTTTTGTTGTGGATTATAATTGCTCACACTTGTTATTTATTTTGTGTACTATTATACTATTGTGTCTATAAATATGGAAGGGGATATAAGGAACAAAAAGAATCAAGTAAATTGTTTTAATTTCCATAGACAAATTTATAGTGTCTTCAGGTTTATAGGAGAAATGGGGAAAGAGAAAATAGCATGTGTGTGTCTGCTTTGGACTCTCATTTCTGGATGGAAGGCATGCACTTCTAAAATGAACTAGAAGGTTTTACTGAAGCTCACAAACATCCAGCTGTCATTATCATCAGTAAGGAAATCGTTATAATAGAAGGCTGTGTGATATTTCATAGTAGTTTTAATTTGCATATTTGATGTAATTCCTAGGATCCTACAGGTATTTAAGGTTGAATTATAGGGTATTTGTGAAGGTCTCAACAGGCTGGTAAGAGATGTCTTGACACCTGTGTGCTTGATTAGACACCTAGACATAATTTGTTTTTAGGACACTCATAATCTGTTTTTAGAAAGGAATATGCACACAGGTTGAGATCTAGACACACAGGTGAGTACCCCTAAATGCAGTAGTGCTACCCAATACAGAGCAATCAAAAACTTAATCTAAAGGGAAATAGGAAGAAGAGCTTGAAATTATTTCTCTGCACCTATATATCAAGGTCTAGTGAGTGACATGGAATTGGGAATCATCCCAAATCAAGACTCAAATGCCAGCTTTAATTGCTCCATCATAGAGCTATATATTTACAGTTTATAAGCCTTAGTTTTATTTTCTTAAATTAATATTTAAATGTTCTTAATTTTTTTGCACTCTGTTTAGGAATAGATAAACATCTATAATATTGAACCTGGGGAAGGTAGCTTAGTGGTAGAATGCTGCCTTCAGTGTGTGAGATACGAGATACTGAGTTCTTTTTTGTTGTTTTGTTTGTTGTTGTTTGTTTGTTTTGGGGGCCACAAATGGCAGTGCTCAGGGGTAACCTCTGGCTCTGTTTTCAGAAAATGATCCTGGCTTGGGAGACCCTCGCAGGGGTCTCAAACTCAATTTACCTGGGGGCCGCAGGAGGCAAAGTCAGGATGATCCTTGAGTGTAAAGTCAGTGGTAAGCCTTTAAAATTGGGGGGTGTGACCCAAATAAATAAAACAAAACAAAACAAAAAATTATTCCTCTAGGGCAGGACCACAAAATGTTGTACGGAGGGCCGTTTGCGGTCCGCGGGTCGCGAGTTTGAGACCCCTGCATGGGGTGCTGGGATCCGTCTTAGGTCAACCACGGGCAAGGCAAGAGCCCTACCTCTATGCTACCACTCTGGCCCAGATACTGAGTTCTATCCCTTGCAATACCCCTCCCCAAATCAAGTCATAAACAAAGAAACAGAAGAATTAAATAAAAGTATATTCCATTTCTTTTTTGGGATGAGGGCGATGTTAGGACCACAACTGGTGTTGCTCAGGGGTTATTCCTGACTTTGCACCCAGAAATCATTCCTGGCAGGCTAGGGGCATGGGTAAGCTGAATTTCCCTACCCAATGTGCTAAAGCCTAGCCTCCTTCCATTCCTTTTATAATTTGCATAAAATTGTTTAATCTACTAAATTACTTAATGACAGATAATTTTGATTCCATTTATCAAAGAGGAATCAAAAAGACTTAGAATATATGAGAAATAATTCATTCATAGAAATGAAGTATACTCTATTATTTAGAGAGGATCATGTTTTAGATAGGAGGGACATCTAAAAAAATAACGACAAACCTATATACCCATGCAACTAAAGAAACACAAAATTTTAAAGTAAGGCTTTCTGCTTTTATTTAAAAATGCATTATTAGAAGCATTTTCATAATTTTACCAGGCTTCAAGTGAAATATCACCATTTAAACTGAAAATATTGCACAAAGGATGCAACAACACCAGGGTTATTATATCCTAGTTTGCTAACTGCTGCATTACATATCCTACCTTACATTAATTCATTGTACTACCTTAGACTAAAATTCTTGTAAAATTATTTCACAACCATAAAACATTATTTATTTATTTGTTTTTTAATAAAATGATTTTATTTTGGTTTCTGTTTCTTTGTTTTGTTTTTTGGCCACACCTGGTGACGCTCAGGGGTTACTCCTGGCTATGTGCTCAGAAATCGATCCTGGCCTGGGGGACCATATGGGACGCTAGGGATCTAACTGAGGTCTGTCGTGGGTCACCCTGTGCAAGGCAAATGTGTTATAGCTCTGGTCCCTAAAATAATTTTAAATTATTCATTGTGAGATATAGTTACAAAGTAGTTTATGACTGAGTTTCAATTATATAATGTGAGCATCCATCCCTTCATCAGTGGTGTACATTTCCCACCACCAATGTCCCAAGTTTCTTTCCCCTCTTCCTTCCTGCCCTCTCCCTGTTCCTGTCTCTATGGTGGATGATTTTTTTCTCTCTTTCTCTTTCTCACTCACTCTCTCACTCTCACAAACTCTTGGTTTTCCTTTTCTGTTTTTTAGAAACGATGGTTTTCAATATTGTTACTGAAGGGATATCATACATATCACTTTACTACCCACAACATCCAGTTCTTGTCTTGTATAATGATCATTTCCAACTATCATTGTCATAATCATTCCTAACTCGTTGTAAACTTTCATTCTCAAGTGTGAATACTTGAGAAATAAAAATAGCTCCGCCTCTCAAATAGAGGGGGGAACAAGGGAGGTACCAGGATCAAGCAGATATATGATCACTAGTAGAAAGCTAGACACAGAGGGGACCACTTACTCTAGCAGCGCAGTGGTGGTGGGGGGGATGGTGGGAGATATGGGTTGCAGGAAAGGAATGGGGGTGGAGGGAGGACAAATTTGGTCATGGGAATTCCCCTGAGTCAATGTTAATATGTACCTAAAATACTACTGTGAAAGATATGTAAGTCAATATGGTCAAAATAAAAATTAAAAGAATACTTGTTATTATGAACTGCTCCTCCTCAACCCCTTTTTATTGTCTGGGAATTATTACCATTATTGCACTCATTTATAGGATATATAAATATAATTTATTCTTCATCATTCTTACTTGTATTTAATTTTGATTTGTTAAGTGATTAACAAATTTTGAATTTTATTAGACTCATTAGGACAGAGGATGAGAGTAAAGTTTAAAAATATCTTAAGTGGATTGAAAACTAAATTTGTGGCAGAACTCTTCCATATGAATTGAAATAAATTTCGTGAGGTTGAACAAAATTTTAGCACTTCCATTGAGTTATGGACAAGAACTGTCTACTTTCTTAATTGTTGTTTCTTCATTAATGCATATGAATATTAAAATTTATTTCAAAAGTACATAAATATATGGACCTAGTATGTTATTCATTCTCAGTTACTTGGCTGACATTATCAGAAGCAACATATTTGCTTTTCTGTTTATTTTTTATCAATCCATTGTGAAGATGAAGCATAGGAATGAAAATCAGGGTGTTTCCAAAAGTGTTAAACATGTAAAACAATGCAAAATATTCCACCATAATCTTTTATAGTCTCTCTAGAACAGAGATAAATAGCTTTTCCTACTTAAATCATAATGCTTTTCCAGTTATGGGGAGTTTATACCTTTCCGGAAAAGGGATGCAGGGCTAAAATTTTTCAAGCAGGTTTTTACAAAGTATGCAGGGTATGCTCTTACTCTATAGGATGATAATCTTGGAATATGTTCCTTTAATATCAAGTTTAATAAAAGAATATAAAGTTTTTTGTCAAATAATTTGAATTATGAATATGCATAATATGATTTAAAATTGAACATCTTATTAGTTAATATATATTTACAGGTTATTGTGCAAGTTACTCATAACAAATAACAAAAAGAAAAGTCTCCTCAGATAAGGAATAAATCTCTAGGAGAAGGATAAACATACTACTTTGATTATGTTGTTAGTATTATGGGTGTCTACAAATGCAAACGCTCAAAATCATTAAATTGTACATAATATGTTAAATAGCTGCATATCGATAATGCTTCAATAAAGCTGTTTTATTAAAAACCATGTATTTAGCTTAAATCCCAATTTTATTGAATCATGAAATCATTTGTTTATAGAATAGTCATCATTTGTCAAATAAACAATATTTGATTAATTACATGGGTTTGGGTATGTGCCCTACGAATACCACACTGACTTTGAATAGACACTCAGTAAAATATATAGTGATACATAAAAATTTGTGTATCATGATTATATATTTAAAAGATCATGATTATATATTTAACTGTGGGAGAAATTAATAACACCCATGAATGTCATTTTGATACTCTAAAGGTATAATATAGGAGGAGTCATGTCATATAATAAGTAAAGAAGACATCAGAGAGTTTCCCAAGTGTGAAGTCTTTTATCCACTTGTTACAATGATGACTAAGACATGCCTGGCTGGGTCAGTGTCTTCTATTTCTTTCTTTATCTATATCTTTATGTGTCATGAAGGACAGAAATTACAGAAAGTAAAAAATCTGATATGCTTAATATTGGGGATTCTTTCTACTAGAACATGTTTCTATATTAAATGATTTAAATATTTTATATAACAAAGTATATATAACCTTTACACATTTCCTCAGGATAAAAATAATTAGAAAGATAACTTAATTCGATATCAGTTTCTTTCTGTTCTCCCAATTCATTGGAATATTAAACAATAGAAAAAAGAAAAGAATGGAAAGGATAGACGGGAGGACACAAGATAAGGTACAAATTTGTTCAGACTGAAATAAACCCCATTAAATGAATGAGAAAGCGACAGTAATAAATTGTGTTTTAAAATTTCTAAGAGTCCTGCCATGCTGGCCATAGTGTGTGCTCAGCTATTCATAATAAACTTATATATTGTATCAATGCTCCACTGTTTTATGGTCTAGTACTGAGAATCAGATCTAACTTATATAAAGAATTTAGCCTTCTCATATTGCAAAATAGATTTCATGGGTATCTATTCCCCATTTCTCCAGGTCCAATGCAAAGTTAATTTTTTCTCTTGTTTATAATTGATGAACATTACTTTGTGAATAATGTTAAGTAAGTCACAAATTAGTGTGATACAGCTCTGTGTAATACTTTCAGTAATCTACAAGGAATATTATGGCTCAGCCCATCTAATATTTCCCTCCCTTCACTTTTCTTTCTCTTTCTTTCTTTCATCTCTTTCTTTCTTTCTATCTTTCTTTTTTCTTTCTTTCTTTCTTTCTTTCTTTCTTTCTTTCTTTCTTTCTTTCTTTCTTTCTTTCTTTCTTTCTTTCTTTCTTTCTTCCTTCCTTCCTTTCTTCTTTCTTTTCTTCCTTTTTTCCTTTGTTTTCTTTATTGATTTTTTCTTTTATTGTTTCTTTCTTTCTTTTTCTTTTTCTTTTTTTTTTGGTTTTTGGGGTCACATCCGGCAGCACTCAGGAATTACTCCTGGCTCTGTGCTCAGAAATCACTCCTGGCAGGCTCAGGGGACCATATGGGATACAGGAATTTGAACCACCCACATTTTCATGCAAGGCAAACACCTTACCTCCATGCTATCTCTCTGGCTCCTTCTTTCTTTTTCTTAATCAACTATTTTCTTCATTTTCTCTCCCCAACACAAAATGCAAAGTAGCTTACTTTAAGTTTTCTCATACTGAAAAGAGTGGCCTCTCTTGAAATGTTGAGGTGGGATTGTGGTGGTGATTCCTAATGATGATAGATGCTGAACACATTTTATTCCTATATATTTTGTACAAATGGACAGATATATTAAATAGCAGAAGTAACTCTAGGCTCCCCTCTCTGATTCAAACAATACTGATATATTCTCAACCAATTTCGCTTTCCCTTATTGTGTCTGCAGAAACTATAGATTGTGACTCAGATTTGATAAAGATTAATAAATTTGAGGCAGTTTTCAGTACCATATATTGTTAATGAAGAAACTACAAAATGGATATACAAAGGGAAAATTAAGTTCAATATGGTACCCAGAATCAGACTGAAAATGCAGTCATAATGATAGACAAGTCTTTACTTCACTTTCTGGAAGTTGAGTTTCCAATGAGTGTCTGGAACCACTGAAGAAAATACAGTTCCAAACAATTGCTGGGAATTCATCTTTGCATGTGAATCTGAATAAAAACAATTATAAAAGGCATAATTGTAACACAAGTGCAAGATATTTCCATGTGTTTAGAAGTAAGTAATTGGTATCATCATATTACAGTTTGGCACTCATAGTGAAAAATTTAAGTCCATACGACAAGATCTCAAGTGTGAGTATTGCAACTAACATTTGTATCTAAACTTATTTTAGTTCTGAGCAAGTTTTAGCTGAACAAAAGCATTTAAGAGCCCATTTTTGGGCCTCTGAAAATGTAATATATTTCTACATATTTTCTGTTTCTCTGACATCCTCCAGTACAGATTTTTCAGTTGTATGTAGTGCTTTAGAAGAGATAATCTGGGTTTGATTTCAGAACTCAATATCCCATATGTTCCCCTGAACCCAATGAGGACTGATTCTTGGATGCAGAGTCAAACATAACTCTCATCCACTCCCTGTTCATGCAGTGAGGTGCCAGTTGTGATATTCTAAGGAAAACACTTATAGAAATATGAGGGATGATCAAGAAGTTCAGCAACTAGGAGATTCTGTTACACAAGGCAACTCAGTTGTTTTGAACAGCTCTTCTTTTCTTGATCAATCAACTTTACTCTTATGGCAAATGAAAGCACTATAACATCCTCTTGTATATATGTCAGTGCCTACTTATTCAATAATTTGTGTAACCATAAGCCCTGGCAAGAGGCTAAGGAGAGGTTGGACCCAGATGTTATCGTTACAAGATATCTTCCCAATCATTGAGAATGAATGAGAGCTAGAACTGTATATTTTACCACAAGCTCCTAACTATGAAGGACATTTTAGTAAAAGAGGATCCGATTTAATTCATTTTAGTTTTATTTTGGGACCACAACCCAACTGTGTCCACGTGGTTTACTCCTGGCTCTGTTTTCAGGAATCACTTCTGGTAGAGCTCTGATAATGATATGTAGAATTGGAAAGATGGAACAGGAGTTACCTATGTACAAAGAAGTGCCTCCAGCACAAGGAACATACTTTAAATATTTTTATCTTTGAATAATTCTATTACATAATTATTGGGAACAAATCACAGAGATTTTCCACAGACCTCATACCTTGAACATCTAGTTTCTTATACAAGTATCATCATATGTCATTTTGAAGCATCTATTTGTCATAATCTGTGAGCCTGTCCTTATGAATTATTTTTTAAAATATCAGTTAGTCGGGCACAACTTTGATGCAGGACTCCAACATTAAGAAGGAAAGAACTATTAGTCTTCTTCAGTTACTCTCAGACTCTGGTTGATAACTTCTGCAGGTTTAGGATTACTGGTTAAGGATACATTATAGAACATCTTTAAGTGAGGTGTGTGTGACAAGTTGTTTTTTTCCTTTCATGATTAAACTGTTTCAATGTGTTTTGGAGAGGAAAATCAGAACAAAATTACCTTTATCATTTATCTTTTCCTAACCAGTGTACCTTGTATCTGTATGACGTGCTCAGAGCTGAGATTAGAATAATCATCTTGAATAGTTTTCAACTGTTTCATCAGTTTAGAGTTACTAAACTTCAAAGTTAAGTAACTTTACTAAACTAGTTTTATAAACTAGTTTTAGTAAGCTAGTGTACTAGTTTTTAGTTTTTTTCTGTTATTCCATACTCTTTAAATGAAAGCAGTATGTATAGTACACACTACACATATGAGAAATTATTCTTAACCTATCTGAGAAAAGAGTATCCACATACATTTTTTGGTATTCTTATGCATAAAGGATTTTTATTTGACTCCAATTAACTTATTCCAGTATTAATCTATGCCATATGACTTGTGCATATTTACTTTATGTTGCAGTCCAATAATCTATTTGTGCACTTTGTTGCCTGAATTGTTCTAATTTTGGCCATTAAGAACTCTTAGTTGCATTCTTCACTTTTTATCATACATGGTGTATGTGTATGGATTTATTTTATGAACAGTTTTTTATAATCAACATTATAAGATATTCTATGTTTTTTCTCTTTTTTTTGTGTGTGTGGGGTCACACTTGACAGCACTCATGGGTTACTCCTGGCTCTATGCTCAGAAATGACTCCTGGCAGGCACAGGGAACCATATGGAATGCTGGGATTTGAATGACCTTCTTCATGAAAGGTAAGCGCCTTACCTCCATGCTATTTCTCGGCCCGGTTTTCTATTTCTTTATTCCAGTTCTAAAAGTGGGTTATTATTTTTTTTAAGATTTCTGCATTATTTATTGGATCCAACTTTAGAAAAAAATATTCATGTGTGGGGCTGAAGAGATAGGATGGAGGTAGGTCATTTGCCTTGCATGCAGAAGATCATTGGCATGAATCGCAGCATCCCATATGGTCCCCCGAGTCTGCCAGGAATGTTTTCTGAGCATGAAGCCAGGAGTAAATCCTGTGCACTGCCGGGTGTGACCCAAAAACCAAAAAAAAAATCATGTTCTAGATTAGCTTCTTAGATATTGTCATTTCTGAGATCTATTAGTGTAAAAATGCAAAGAAATCTATGCATGAAAAGCACATCATTAAAGGACAATTAGAAATTATTTTTCTATTACGATGTCTAAGATTCTACAATAATAAAAATTCTAATCAATTTTATGTCCTAATTTAGGAAAATAAAATTGTTGAAAGACAAATTTGGAGGGATTTGTTATGCCTGGCTCTGTCTAGCCCACTCTCTTTTATCTCCAACACTCAAGATCCTTATTTCTAGGAGCAGAAAAATTATTTAATATATGTAGAGATGACTGACAATGATGTACATATACATACACACAGCTTATACACTGAACAAAAAGACGACTTTACAAAAAAATAAAAGTTGTTCCAATTGTAGTAGGGAAAACACTTGCCTTGTATGCAGATTACCCAATTTAATTTCTCAGCACTGCATATGGTCTCCATAGCCCAGGTGGGAATGATCTCTAAGAACAGAGCCAGGAATAAGCTCTATTACTGCTGAGTGTGACCAAAAAGGTACTTAAAGAGACAGAAAAACAGCAATCTTAAACTTATTTTGCACTGTGAAGTGTTAAAAATTAAAATATATCTTGACAACAATTAATAAATTAAAATACAATGCATATTATTGTTCAATCTATATTATTGATTTTACAATGTATGCTACTAAGTCTTTTGTGAAACTTTTAAGTATGTGTGATGTTTACTAATATGAATTTGACACTTAGAACAAAGTTCTGTACTGAGTAGTTTAAATTCTATTGCATCATTTTATCTTTAAATGCATGATAATCTCCTGAGATAACAGAGGGGGGGCTCTTATTTTCTTAGTCAAAACTTGACACTCAGCAAGTTGTTGAATGAAAAACTGAAAAATTAGATGGAACAGTACTTAAGTTTGGAAATTTCAAAATAATATTTTTAGAGGCTGGAGAGATGACATGGCGATAGAGCATTTGCCTTGCATGCAGAAGGAAGGTGGTTCAAATCCTGGCATACCTTATGGTCCCCCGAGCCTGCCAGGAGCGTAGAGCCAGGAGTAACTACTGAGCACTCAGATGTGACCCCAAAAAAAAAAATTAATTGTATAAGAAAACATTTTCTAACTTACTTTTGTTTTCTATTATGCAGCAAAATCTGAGTTTGAAGCACCTAATCTGAGTTTACCTTAGTGAACATACTTTCTTGTGCTCTGTTTATATATATACATATACATACATGCATACATACATACATACATATATATTCAGTATTTAATAAAGAGAAGATTCTTATATCAAGTTTATCTGAAATGGAGATACTGGTCTCTACTTGCCAATTAAGATTTGAAAGTCACATGATAGAATGAGTCTTAACTAAAGTGTGGTCATGAGTGAGGATTCAGTGACTTTGCTTTTATAACCCTTGGTTACTATGTGGTATAGACTCAAAGATATTTGTACCTGGGGTGAGAGAGATAGCACAGTGGTAGTGCATTTGTCTTGCACACAGCCAATCCAGTACAGACAGTGCTTCGAATCCTGACATCCTATAAGTCCCTGAACTTGCCAGGAGAGACCAAAGAGCAGAGCCATTAGTAAACACTGAGTGCTGCCGAGGGTGACCCAAAAGAAAAATCAAAAGATATTTGTACCAAAATGTTATCAAATAAAAATGATTAAGGGACCTGAATGATAGCACAGTGGTAGGATGTTTGCCTTTCACGTGGCTGACCCAGGATGGACCTCAGTTCAATTCCTTCAGCGTCCCCTATGATTTCCCAAGCCAGTAGCTATTTCTGAGACCATAGCCAGGAGTAACCCCTGAGCATCACCAAGTGTGGCCCAACCCTCCAAAATGATTAATAAATATAATCTTTATAATCTTCTGGAATCTTAAATTTCACCAAATTGTATATGAATAGTTATAATATATTAATTACCCTGTTTAAACATTTTGCAATACATACAAGTATCACTATGTTGGTAGTATAGTTGAGAGCATTGCTGTCTTCTATACAAATATCAAATCACTATTTACATATTTAAAACTAATTTAATGGGGGCTGACTGTGAAGAACTGTGAGTCCTGTCTTTTCTTTGTGTTTATGTGTTCTCCTGTCGTCCTGACCGCGTGGGAGTGGGCCAAATCGGCTCCAAAAAAAAAAAAAAACTCGCTCTCCGAGAGGTCCATTCTAGGGCGGGAGCACTCAGGAATACCTCATCAAAGTGAAACCAGCAAGAAGTGAATACTTTGCAAAAGCAAGGTCCCCTGTTTGTGATGTCAGGCTGGGAATATCTGCGAATCCACGCCTGCCTAGTGGGGCTGACTGCGAAGAACTGTGAGTCCTGTCTTTTCTTTGTGTTTATTTGTCCTCCCCTGTCATCTGGA
The DNA here is from genome assembly GCA_004027635.1 of Crocidura indochinensis. NCBI lineage: Eukaryota > Metazoa > Chordata > Mammalia > Eulipotyphla > Soricidae > Crocidura > Crocidura indochinensis. Next base: position 13,423 of record PVKC010028820.1, read on the forward strand.
CTTCGTGGGAGTAAGTTGAAAAGAGGCTGCAGAAGAGCACTTTGGCTCTGCTACGCCACGTGGCCATGCACTCTTTCTAAGGAAAGAACATCATCGCAGCAAGAAGAGAAAAAAATCACACTAGGACTGTGCTGGATCACTGAAGCCCAGGATTTCTCTCTGGACAGTCTTCTCTGCTGTGTGTCTAGGCCCAAGATTTCATCCTTTGAGAGGCCTCATCCACGGAGGACTCCACTCCCTTGTAGGCGAATCGACACACCCGGAAAGGGCGGAACCAGAGGAGTGTGGCTGCGCACATCACTTACCCAATGAATACCACTGCAACACGTAGAAAAACAAATACTAGTGTGACAATGGGGAAAGAACACAGGTTTGTTGAACAGATAATGACCAACGAACTAATCAATCTCTCAGATAAGGACTTTAGAAAAGCAATATGGAAGATGCTAAAAGAACTCAAAGAAACCATGGACCAAGTTGAACAGGACATTAATAAGAACCAAGAAAATATGATGACAAAAATAAAAAACTCCAAACTGAAATAACATATCAATTAACAGACCTGAAAAACTCAGTAAACGAATTGAATGGTAAAATGGATGATCTCAACACCAGGGTAGAAGAAGCTGAGAATAGAATTGGTGCTGTGGAAGATGAGATGTATAACAACTCCATACAGCGGGAGAGATTGAAAAAAAAAAACTTAAAACAAATGAATAGACAATGGAAAAAATAGTCAAAGAATGGGAACAGATGAAAATAGAAGTCTATGATAAGATCAACAGAAACAACTTAAGAATCATTGGAGTCCCAGAGACACAGGAAGAAAATTTCCAGAAAGAATCAACGGTCAAGAACATCATTCAAGAGAAACTTCCAGAACTAAAGAATATATGTGATCAAATCTTGCATGCCTGAAGAGTACCAACCAAAAGAAACCCCAGAAAAAATACCCCAAGACAATCCTAGTCATAATGACAAATCCCACAGATAGAGACATAATTCTGCAAACAGCAAGATCAAAAAAGGAAATTACATTCAAGAGAGCATCCTTGAGAGTTACAGCAGACCTGTCACCTGAAACTCTCAAGGCCAGAAAGCAGTGGTGGGATATTGTGACAAGACTGAATGAAATGTATTCTTCACCTAGAATACTGTACCCAGCAAAACTCACTTTCCGGTTGACGGAAGAATACATGGTTTCACAGACAAAAAACAGCTCAGAAACTTTACTGACTCAAACCCACCCTTAAGAGAAAAACTGAAAGACCTCATTTAAGACAAGACTAACAAAAGACACACCAAATTTTGATATAAAGATGGCATCAAATCCCAGGACAATTCTTTCTCTCAATGTCAATGGACTAAATGCACCAGTTAAGAGACACAGAGTTGCTAAATGAATCCAAAAACTCAATCCAACTTTTTGCTGTCTACAAGAAATGCACGTGAATAGTAAGAACAAACATAGACTCAAAATAAAAGGCTGGAGGAAAATTATCCAAGCAAACAACACCCATAAAAAAGCTGGAGTGGCCATACTAATATCAGATAATGCAAATTTTATACTCAGGAAGGTTGTAAGGGACAAAGATGGACATTATATATTAATCAAGGGGTATGTAGAGCAGGAAGAAATCACGCTTCTAAACACATATGCACCGAATGAGGGTCCAGCAAAATATTTAATACAATTGTTGACAAAGCTGAAAAATAACATCAACAACAACATAATAATTGTGGGGGACCTCAACACAGCTTTGTCAACAATGGATAGGTCAACCAGACTGAAACCCAGCAAGAATATAGTGGACTTGGTGAGAGAAATGGAAGAAAGAGACCTAGTAGATATATAGGACATTCCATCCCAGAAACCTG
>PVKC010028821.1:0-15313 GCA_004027635.1 Crocidura indochinensis
AATATCGAAAATATACAAGGTATTTACAGAACTTAACAAGAAAAAAAACATCTAACCCCATCAAAAAATGGGGAGAAGAAATAAACAGACACTTCCTCAAAGAAGAAATACAAATGGCCAAAAGACACATGAAAAAAATGCTCCACATCACTAATTATCAGGGAGATGCAAAATAATTATTACCAATAATTTATTATTTATACAGTATACCATGCCCTACAAAGCTCCACTTTTGACTGTTTTCTCTTTACTTCAAAGATCCTGCTTTTGCTAAGTTTGTCTGCAGCTGATTCAGAAACATACCAACCTTATAATCTGCTCAGGATGCATGGAGTGACTTACCAGTGCTTCTTCCATACCTTCTGTTTCTCTCACTATAATCATGTTTCTGCTAATATTGCCTTTTCACAGCTCTGATAAGACAGTGGCTCTTATTACTCATTTTTTCTTTGTATTTTATATCCACAGCATTAATCAGCACTCGATATCACTTTAAACTTCAAAATTTTGCTTGTACATTTTAGCAAGACTAAAAAAAAAAAAAGATTACCCTCTCATGTCCAAGGTGTTCATATATTAACACTCAGAATATATTATCTTACAATATAAATAGAATAGTGAAAATATCATGAAGTTAATATTTTTAGAGTTTAAAATTGTCTTGGATTGTATATAATATATTTTAAATATAAAATAAAATAAAGTCTTTACAAAACTAGAAAGTGTCACTATAATAGAAGTTATTATAATTGAAAGACTGAAGAGGCCAGAGACTAAAGAATGCATGTAGATTCTAAAAACTGAAAAAGGTGAAGAAATAGTCTAGATGATTTCAGATAAAAATACTAAGAAAAAATTTTTATTTCATTTTAGACACTCTATATCCAAAGCTATAATAAAACGAATCTGTATTTTAAACCATTAGATATGTAGTAACTTGTAAAATTTATAAGAAATTTCTTTCTACCTCTCACCAGAATATAAATACAAAAACTTAAGACTCAATCTTATTTACTACTTTATATTGTTATATATAATACCACGTGCACAAAGAAGGTAATAATTAAACCATTTTATAAATATGCCTGGCATTAAAATTCATAAATATATGTGCTGGAGCAGTGGCACAAGCTATAAGGCATCTGTCTTGCCTGCGCTAGCCTAGGATGAACTGCTACTCAATCTCCTGTCATACCAGATGGTCCCCCAAGCCAGAAGACATTTCTGAGTGCATAGCCAGGAGTAACCCCTGAGCATCACCGGGTGTAGCTCAAAAAAACAAAACAAAACAAAACAAAATCATAAATATAGACTCTGGGGTCAGAGAGATAGCATGGAGGTGAGGCATTTGCCTTGCATGCAGATAGTGGTTCAAATCCCGGCACCCCATATGGTCCCCCAAGCCTGCCAGGAGCAATTTCTGAGCCTAGAGCCAGGAGTGACCCCTAAGTGCTCTGCCAGGTGTGACCCAAAAACCAATATATATGTATATATATATATCAAATACATATATAATATATGCAACATACAACCCACATACATAAATGGAAATATACATTCCTTTTGGTTGATTAAATATTGCATATTCACATTTTATAAGAACAGCTAATTAAATATATTATTTTTCATAATTTTACAATCGATGGACTATATATACAGTGTGTATTTTATATTATCATTGTATGCACCATGTTAATATGTTAACAAAAAAGGTGAATTACATGTATACATGCATGTTTCAATGCAATTAAAATGAAGTAGCATCACTATTAAATAGTAATATATGTTACTACTAATGAAGGGAAGGAAGGAAGGGAGGAGAAAAGAAAGAGAGAGAGTACAGTGGGTAAGGCAGAGTCAGTTCCCATCACCTTATATGGTTTCTTGAACCCCCTCTCCCAGAAGTGAGCCCTGATTGTAGAGCCAGGAGTAAGTTCATTCAGCCAGGTGTTAAAAATTAATAATAATAATAATAATAACAATAATAGTAATGATACTAAAGATCTAGAAAATAGTTGAGTTGGTAGGACACTGGCCCTGCACGTAGCCAACCTGCATTCCATCCCCAGCATTCCATATTGTACCCCCCAGCCCACAAAAAGTATTCCCTGTGGACAGAACCAGGAGTGAGACCTGAGCACCATCAAATGTGACCTAAAACCAAACGAAAAAAAAAGAAATGGAAAGAAAGAAAAAGGTCTTTGGCAACTTGACTCAGCAATAGTAATTTCATTTGACCTTTAGGGAGAAACAGTGAAGAATGATACTTTAGGGCTTAGCAGAAAAACGCTTTATTACTGAATTAAGCTGATATTTTTCAGCCCTTTGCATGAGCAAGTATGCTGCAAAAATTAACCAGGAGTTCAGCTGACCACCTTAGATTGTCCTAAAAGCTATAAGATGGTATCCTGGTAACTTTGATGTTTTATTCAAATCTGAAGCCTTATAAGAGTCCAACTTTAGAATTCAAAGTTAGAATGTGATGAACAATTTGTTTGTGATTACAATTAAAAAGACATTATAGAATTCATTCAGATGCTTATATCAATAAGTGTATATCAATCACTGTAGTTCTTTGTGCACTAGATTTAAAGAAAAGACAAACTTCAGCTTCTCAAATTACCTGCCCTAGGCAGGAGAGGGGACTAGGGGTGGAAGGGAAATGAGAGACATCAGAAGCAGAAAAGGTGCACTGGTGAAAGATGGTGTACATTCTATGACTGAAACCCAACTACAAACAGTTTTATAGCCACCGTGCTTAAATAAAACAATTAATTAAAAAAAACTTTAGCTTCTTTCATTCCCTGATAAATTCCTTACCTACGCTGACTATGTGATATTCCAGTCCTCCAATGTACTCACTATTAAAATAGAATAGCAAATGTTGAAAATTTACATAGAAACCGATCAGCAGTATTCATTTTTAGAATAGTTAGGATTCCAAATAGAGATACTTGGGAGCTGCAATCTGCTATTTTTATGTTTGAAAGAAAAGATATTCATTCAAAGAGTAGAACAGAGAAAACACAAAGCAATCATTCTTTTTAAATTTCCTGGTCAATATATAACTGTTATGTGTGCTTTATTTTAGGTTAAAACCATTGATGGACAATTAAAATCCATTTGTTTGTATATACCATTCTAAGCAAGCCAGTGAAAACTCAGAATTTATTCTCAACATCTAAAATAGATTAAACTACAATTTATCCAAGCTATTGCCAAGAAACCTGAATCACAGAACAGTTAATTAAGTATCTTGAGAAACATAATTGGATCTTAAACCTGATTTAGCATTTAGTTGGATTCAAGTTATTCCCTAACTTTACTCAAGGTCACTTTACTTGGTGGACACCTCAATAGTCCCTGGGGTAGGAGTTACTCTGAGTGACATTCACCTGGTGGTGTCAAACTGACAGTAGTCAGACCAGATGATGCTGCGTTGATCAGATCTGCTGTTGCTGAGGGTATCCAGGGTCCTATCTAAAGGTTCTGAGTTGGACAAAAGGCACTATTCACTAGGAATCATGCTCAGAGCTCCATGATAACATGAGCTCCATACCTTGAGCTTTTTCCTGGACACCTCAAAGTTACTTTTAAAACTTAAAAAAGAGTGGAGGCTGGAGAAATAGTACATACAGTGTGTAGGGTGCCTACCATATACATACTGATGTGAGTTTGTTCCTGGACCCTATGTGGTCCCCCTGAAACCCACCAGGAGTGATTCCTTGAGTTCAGAGACAGGAGTAAGTCTGGCTGAATTTTAATATGAAACATTACAGAATATAGCCCCAAAACAAAACAAAAGAAACAAAAAGGACAAAATTGAAACTTCTCTCATTTCCACTTACCAATAAGTTATTTCTAATACTTGTAACAATTTTTAATTTGTTCTATTTATCTTTAGATAAATTAAAATTAGATTAACATTATCATGTTGTAATTGTTCTTCCAATGGATTTAGAACACATTTTGTTTTATGTTTTCTTTTTAGATTTTTCTGAGAAAGCACTAGCTAATACCAAGTTAACCAATTAGACATTTATCTCTTTCAATTATTTGTTTTGTTTGTTTGTTTGTTTGTTTTGGGACCACACCAGGAGGTGCTCAGGGTTTATTCCTAGATCTGCCATTAGGAATCACTCCTGGCAGGCACAGAGTACGAATATGGGATGCCAGAAATTGAACCTGGGTCAAGGCAAGCATACTGATTACTACTTACTACATACATACCACTATATCTCTCTGAATCCTAAACATTTAACTTTAATAAATATATTTACAGACACAATAATTTATTAATCTAAACATATAGGTTTATATATGTATATTTGAGTACATATTTATATATAGCTTATAATCTATACAGAGAGAAATCAGCAAATATCGTAGAGAGAAAAAATGTTGTACTTTTTTGGCATTTAGAAGTTTGAAAGGTAACTTGTGGCAGAGACAGGCCTCATATGTGTTAAGTTCTAAATTTGATCTTTGGCACCATACACACAGAAAACAAATGTTACCACAACAAAAATTTCAAAGTCACCTCTTTACATATTCTGAAAATGAACTAAAAGTCTTGAAACAATATAGAACAGAAATTTAAGAGAAAGATTGTAAATTCTCCTTTAATAAAGTTGGCCCTTCATTGTTTTTTCCACTTCCATTTTCCTCTCCTGAGTTTGTTAAAAAATAAAAAAAACAGGGCCCTGGGGGGTGGGGAGGGAGAAATTCCTCCCATCTGTATCCACAAACTACTAAGACAGCGACTGGCTGCTTCCAGAAGACTCCACATGCCAGGATTTTCTGTGGTTTTTACTGGTATGTTGGGGGCTCTGGGCAGGATGGCTAGCCATAGGACCCCTGGGCTGACCACTTAGTCCAGGGGACTGAGGCCCCCCACACACCAGGTGGGTCTTCAGGGCCACGCCTGGTTAATCGGGCCCTGGGGGGTGGGAAGGGAGAAATTCCTCCCATCTGTATCCACAAACTACTGAGACAGCGACTGGCTGCTACCAGAAGACTCCACATGCCAGGATTTTCTGGGGTTTTTACTGGTATTTTGGGGGCTCTGGGCAGGATGGCTAGCCATAGGACCCCTGGGCTGACCACTTAGTCCAGGGGACTGAGGTCCCCCCACACCAGGCAGGTCTTCAGGGCCATGCCTGGTTAATAGGGCCCTGGGGGGTGGGGAGGGAGAAATTCCTCCCATTGGATGTCGACGGCCTCCAGATGGGTCCAATTTTGGGTTGTTGTGAGCTCCTCATTTTTTCTAAGGCTGTCTATAGCAATATCTTTTTAGTCTACATGTCCAAAAACAGCCTCCGGGTGCACAGTATATGTTAATAATATATCCCATCCTTAAGTTATGTGTTGTGTATGTAGAATGTTCATCTGGTATTCTGCCCTCTCGCACACCCTTGTAAAGCTCATTTTCACTTTCCAACTCTTATCACCCCCTACCTTTAGTACCCACCTTTTACCCATTTTAATTTCTGCTCTGCACATTCCTAATCACACACCAACGTGTCTCACTGGATTTTACAATCCCTAACTATTTCAAAAGACATAAAATGTACACGTATGGCTTTAAATATTTTATATCTAATTTTTTGACAGCTAACTCTTACTAAATATTCTCTTAAACAGTGAAAATTTTCCCTACTTATTATCTTTTCTTCTCTTTGTTAACTTTTCAATAAGAGATATTCGATGAAAGAGTCCCTCAGTTTAATTCTTATATTTTAACACGTCATGGGGAGTTTTATACATATTCTTGCATCCCCCATATTGGCCTATAAATCCATGTGGCATTGTTCCTTGTTTTCATAGGCACATTAAAATGGGAAATAATAAATTCTCATCTAATAGAGATTAGAACTCCCAAATCTTGTAGTGCAATGGGACCTTACAACCTGATCATTGGCATAATGAATTGGCAGAGGCCTCTCTATTCACCCTTGAACCAGGAAAGCTACCTATGAAACACCCAAAGGTTTTTCAACAACACCCAGAATCAATCTTATACCAGAGAAGACTCTTCTGCTGCTCTGACATCATTCTACTCACAGGAGACTGCCCTTAACACTGAGAAGACTTAAGAACATCTACGACCTGCATACTGGACAGGGCTTTCTGCATTGCCCTTTAATTGGAAGGTGAATCGAGAGCACGCTCTGCACCATCCTAACTGCAATATAGGACATACAGATTCAAGGATCTTTAATACAGAAACATGATACCAACAACAGAGTCAGCGTGGAAGATAAGGGTGTGTTGGCACTACAGACAATGACTTGGATTGGTCAATCTAGTATGCCTGGAGCCTAGAGCTGGTCTTATGCCAAAAACTTCTGGGGTTTGGTCCCCTTGTATTTAGGCCAAGTATTTTCCTATCCATGACTCCCACTTTTTGATGGGTCAATGCAAACAATTATTGCCACTCTAACGCCGTTTTTACTGTGCTCCTTTGACTCTTATCCTTAAAAAGAAACACCCATTTTTGAGACTAACTTAAACTAATATGCACATACATGGAAATGTAAAAACATACTATGCCTTCAAAATTTAAGGAGTTACATAAGTTTTATGGCTTTAGAATGCTTGATTGCTACTAAGAAATACGTATTGCAATCTGGGGACTTGAGGGACAAAATAATTGTACATGGGTTCTGTTTTATTTTTCTTAATATTCTTTGGTTGAAAATTCAATGTTAAGATATCAGCAATGGGACTTATGTGAGTTCTGTTTATGAGTGATAATCTTTCCATTGTAACTTTATCTTGTCCTCTTTCTTTGCATCTTTGTTCTCATAAGTAAAGATAAAAAAATTTAAAAAAATATTAACATAGACAAAAAAAAACCTAAGAGATCTAGAATAATTTAAACCAGTCATCTTATTAGTGAGAAAGCAAAAGAATTGGTATGTCTCTCAAAACCAAATTCATGAGGAACTGTTTTTAAATTACCTACCTAGTCCTTTGAAAAATCTTATTGTATGGCTTTTTCTGTAGCCCCAGAAAATTTTCTAATACCAACAACCTTTCCCTAGGGGTATTTAATGAAAACAATAATTTTGCATCAAATCTGTGTGAGACAGCAACATGACTTAGGAGAAAATACATGGTTATAAAAAAAAAACACTTTAAATAATCTTTGAAAAATAAGATGATAACATGTGAAAACCTTTGACATCATCTTGGATGCCTAAAAGGCCACTCACCACACAAGTCCATTATAAGCATAACTGTGCAGCAGCTAATAAAACGTTAGATTAGGCTCTGAGATCTCACATTTGGCTAACCTTCAAGACTTGTTTAAATGAGAAAGAAAGTCTCTGTTGTCTGTCTGAAGGAATTGAAAGCTGAAAGAATGTGTAAAGAATTTGCCATAGAGGCATGCTGGGGGAGGGAAGGAAACTGGAGATAATGGTGAAGGTAAGTAGTCACTGGAGAAGGAATTGTTGAAACATTGTATGACTGAAACTAAATTATAAATAACTTTATAATTTTAAATTGTATGGGGATTCAATTTGACAAATGTGTATTTTCTGGCTCCACACCCAGAGAAGCTTGTGGTTACTCCAGGCACAATGCAGGAAATATCTCTTAGTGGTGCTAAGAGACCATGCTGTGACAAATCCAGGACTCTTACAGACAAAATATACATGTCACCCCTAAAGAAAAAAGTTCTCCAAACTGTACATAGATGTCCATAGCAAATAAAATTATTGTTAAAAAGAATTTTCATAACTCTAGTTTAGTCATTAGCTAACCATTACACAAAACAGACCATAGACTTTGGTAGACACAGATAACAAGGATTTAAACTTCAGGCCTAAGGAGAGCTAAAGGGCTAGAACCAAATTTGAACCTTGACACCACATGCCCCAGCCCAGCCTCTAGACACCCAAGCACCAATGGGTATAACAGCCCTGGAGTCCTCTGAGCATCACTAGAGAGATTTTTTTAATAATAATAAAAATTCAAATTCAAATAATAAAAATTCAATTTCAAATGTTATAGTGTATTTAGGAATATCATTGAACTAGCATCAATAGTGCCAAAAAACTCAATAGCAAAAAATAACTTAAAAGCAAAAGAAAAATCTTAATCTCAGGATATTATAACTTATTTGTTTGTTTTGTTTAGGGTCAGCCACATAGCTTCTCAATACTTACTCCTGACTCTATGCTCATGTACTTCTATACCCCTGGTAGAGCTCAAAGGTCATATGTGGCAGCTGGGATAGAATCCAGGTTAGCTGTTTGCCTTACTTGCTATACTAGTGCTCTAGACCTAGAAAAAAATTTATAAAACATGTAAAAAATATTAATATTAATATTAAAAACTCATAAAGACATTTTAAGTAGATATCTATAACTCTTTTATGAACCTGTACTTTTCAGATAAAATTTTTTATTTACTATTTTAAATATGTTCAAAAAGCTCAAAGATATAATAGTCAAAGAACTAAGGACAAGTGTGACAACAATGGTTTGCCAATTAAACAATGTTAAATGAGAATTAATAAAAAGTAAAGTAATAAAGATATCAATTATAATTTTGAGTAACAAAAGCAAAATTAAAGGTTTACTAGAGATCAATAGTAGGCTTCATATAGCATAGGAAATAACAGGATAGTCCCAAGAAACAGGCAGAGTAACAGCAGGGTCCTCTTTGTATCTAAGGACCATCCATTTCTGCATCCAGGAAAGTACCCTAAGAAGATCTTTATGGCTCTGTGGCTGTGCATTTTGTTCACAATAGGAAAACAACACAGAACCCCACCACACTTAGTGCATGAAGATGGTAGCTCTACAACTCAACCAGTATCAGTCAGCTATATGATATCTTTGACAAGGGCTGTAGAGAGATGAAATATTGAGGATGTTCAATGAACTTAAATCATGGAAGATACAACCAATAAGAATGAAGTGTATAAAAAATTTTAAAAAAGAATGAAGAGTATATGATACAGAAGTGAGAAAACATCAAACAGAAATGACAGAACTGAAAAACTTGGTAGATAAAATAAAAAGGTCACTGGGATGCCTTACTAACAGTAACAATGAACTCTAAGATGAGCTGCATAATAACTCTAGACAACATCAAAAGATGAAAAGACAGAGTAAATAAACAGAAATGATAAGAATCCTAAGGAAAAAAAACTCTTGAACGAATTCAAGAGGAACAATATAAGAATCATTTGAGTTCCAGAAAGACAATTCCAGTGAAGAATTAGCAGTCAAAGGTATCATTGCTGAGGTATTTTCAAATATGGAGAGTGCATGTATCGACAACATAAATGACTGTTAAAAAAGATACAAATAAGCATATTTCATAAAACATCCTAATAAGAATGATAAAAGCAGCAAGATCAAAGAAATAAATCACATAAAAAAGGAATATTCTTAATATTTACCAAGAAAACCTTACAGGCACAAAGGCAGTAGTGAGTTATAGTCAAATAACTCAATGAAAAAGAAACTCAATGAAATTAATAACTCACCAAGAATATTTCACCCAACTATACTCTCATCCAGGTTTGAATGAACAATACACAGCTTCATAAAAAAATAGCTCAGGAAATTTACAGACTCATAAGTAACCTTAAAAGGAGATCTGAAGGGGATACTTCAAGACACAAGACAAACTCGGCGCAACACTAAACTTCTACAAAAAGAAGTACAAAAATTATATGACTATTAATAATCTCTAAATGCCAGTGGTCTAAAACACACAAATAAGAGACAGAGTATCAAACTGGATTATAAAATTGAATCTAACATTCTGCTGCCTTAAGAAACATATTTTTGAATAGTCAGAGCAAGCAGAATCAAAGTCAAAGGTCGGAAGACAATCCTTCAAGCAAAAACTTCCAACAAATAAGTTGTAGTGGCAATACTGTTATCAGATTAATTGACTTTAGGACTGTTGCTTACTACCAGATTGTTTTTGAGAAGCCCTCAGCTTGAGGTCATTTCCTGAAATGTGACTGCCGGTAGCCATTTTTCAGACTCCACAAGACCATATCACAGGCTGAAGCTATGCTCTGAATTTTATCCCCCCTACTTAAACTATTTCAAAAGACTTAAAGGAAACATGTATATCTCTTTTGTATATTTCTTTAGATGTATTTCTTTAATAGGTATAATTCTATTGTCTACTTCCTTGTGTGTCAAGTTTTCACTATTATTTTTATTTGATCTGTTTAGTTGGAAATTCTAGTAGATAAGTTTCTCTTTGTTTCTGAGTATATGTTAGAACCTGGTTACCGGGATTGTTTAGCTTGTTATTTTTACCCCTGTATGCATCAGTAGTATCATGTGGCATTGTCTTTTTTGATTACTCCCATTAAAATAAAGAAATCTTATGTGTGCAAACAAGTTTTTATCTAATAAGGATAGGAACACATAAATTTTATATTGCACTGGGGCTTTACACTCTGAACATTTATCACAATGATTTGGCTTAGACTCCAAACAATTGGGTATTGGCCATTTACCCCTAAACCGTGGATCCCATCTATGAAAACAACACAGTTTTATACACCAGCACCAGGAATCAGACTTCTACCAGAGAGAGCCTAATTCTGCTCTGGTATAAACTTGATACAGAGTGGGTTCTTATGACACCCTGATGACTTGGTAACAAGAACAACTTGCTTTCAGAGCAAGGTTCCCTGCATTGCCACCATCAGATAAGATGAAACCAGAAGACTCTGTGTCATCTTGACTTTGACATAGAAACTGTACAAAAACCAGAATCTCTAACTACATAAACCTGACTGCAACAATTGTAATTGAGAAAATATTTATTGCGACCACAAAGAAAGACTTTGGGGTTAGACAACTTAGTATGCCCAGGGCCTATATTTGGCCTTATGGCAGGATGCTTCATGGGTAGGTCTCCCTGTTTTTAGAACCAAGGTTTTTCCTTTCTGTTTTCCCACATCTTTTGTTGTGCCTATGAAGAAAAAAAAAACTGCCATACATACATCTTTCTTTTCTTTTTTAATGTCTTATCTCTTTAATCAGGTCTTATGCATTTTTCATACAACCTTAACACCAGATCATTTTGTTTTACCACCTACTGCTGCATTTTTTATATAAAACTAGGAAGAAAGGAATCTGTGATAAGGCATTTGCCTTGCATCTAAGATAGGGCATTTGACTTTCATGTGGAAGACTCAGGTTGGATCTGGGTTCAATTAACAGCATCCCATATGGTCCCTCTAGCCTACCAGGAACAATTTCTGAGTGCAGAGCCAGGAGTAATCCCTGAGTGCCACCAGGTGTGGACCAAAAAGAAAAAGAAACTAGGAAGAAAGGAATAAAAAAAAAGCTGGAGGCCTGGGGCCAAGTGGGGAAAAAATAAGGACAGAATTAAATATCAAAGTCGATGATAACTGAATCAAGAGACTAAAATGTGACAATTTCAACTTAAATGGGCTTATTATACTGGCAGGTCAGGGGGCAAATGGTGGCGGTATAGAATTACTTTGGGTACATTGGTGGAGGGATGTTGACACTAGTGTGGGAATGACTCTGTCTCACTGTATATCTAAAGCTCCATCGATGAAGTACTTTATAATCACAATTGTTCAATAACATAAAATTTTTAAAAAAAGAGAATCATTTCTTAATGAAAAGATAGGGACATCAGGAAGAAGTCACACTCCTAAACATATATTCACCCAATAAGAGACTAGAAAAATACTTAAAACAGTTGCTTGAAGATTTGAAGAAACATGGAGACTTTAACACTACTCTGTCACCTCTTGATATTATTAGCTAGGCTAAAAGTCAGCAAGGCAACGCTCATTATGAAGGGAGAAATTAAAGAGAATGTGTTATGAAATATAGATATACATGTATATAGGGTACTAATCCCAAATACAATAGATAAAAGCCAATGGGACCAGTTCATGATAGGAACCTTGAACTGGTCCACAAAGAGTGGGGGAGTGCACTTAGGACAGAGAAGTGACCACTATCCCATTGATAGTTGGAAAATATCATTCTTACCAATAACTGTATGAAAAAGAGGAAAAGTGATATGCATGATACCCTTTCAGTAACAATATTGCAGACCACAGTGATAGAAAAAAGAGAGAAAAAATTGTCTGCCAAAGAGGCAAATTGTGGGGGGTTGGAAATGGGGGACACTGATGGTTTGAAATATGTACTGATGAGAGGATGGATGTTGAAACATCCATATGACTGAAACTTAATTATTAACAGCTTTGTAACTATCTCAGTGATTCGATTAAAATGTATTAATTAAAAAGGCTCAAAAAAGAAACTTAAAATTATATTAATATGATCCATTATGGAGTACAGGAAAGCAAGAATGAAAAAAAATTTTTGACATTAATGAGACAACTGTGTTTGTATCCCTGTTATGTTTGTATACCAGCTTAATAGTAATCCCAGAAAAGAGGAGATAGAGAAATTAGTGAAGATATCAGTGAGAAATATGTAGAAATAATGTTTCTACATTTGAGATTGTGGGTATAATGTGTTCCTTGCATGAGATCAACCTGGGTTCCAACTCTTGCACTCTGTACCACACTTACAGGATAAATCCCTGAGAATGCAGAGCCAGGAGCATGAAGGAGCACCTCTGAGTGTAGTGCCAAAATAAAACCAAAAAGCTTTTAGAAACACTGGCTAAATATTATTTAGAACATTTAAGAAACTTAAACAAATTACATGAAGATAATCTTTTTGTTTGTTAGTTTTGGAGCATGCCTGGCTGTGCACAAAGCTTACTCCTCACTCTGAACTCAGGAATTATTCCTGGCGGTGCTCCTGGGCTGTTGACCTAGGACGGACCTTGGTTCAATTTCCCTATGTCCGATATGACCCCCAAGGCAGAAGCAATTTCTAAGCTCATAGCCAGGAGTAACCCCTGAGCAATACCGGATGTGCCCAAAAACCAAAAAAAGAAAATAAAATGATTGGTACAGAAAAAGAAACAAAATTGAAATGTACACTAAAGATCATGTATTGAATAAATGTCATGTGGTTTTATACTAAGAATTTATCATAAAAAGACAACATACATTTTTAAAAGTGGGAAAATGGAAGCCAAAATACTAATTTGATTTTAAAAATAAAACTAGGAAAAATGTGTTGCAATTATGGTTTGACCTTGGACTAGTAGTCAAACAATAATTCTCTCAATTTTCTCATCTGACAAGTAAAATCGATATTTATTTAGAGTATGTTTTATATATGAGGTAAGTACATTTCACGAACATAATATTAATGTGAAATACAGGAAATACTTTTTCTTCTTCAGAAGCAAAGATAAACAAGACTATCTATAACAAACTCAAAAGATGCTGCATTGCAAAAGAAATAATGACAAGAATAAACACCCTATCCTTGTAAAAATATTCACTCGCCACAAATGTGACAAAGGGCTAAGGAACAAAATTCATAAGGCACTCACAAAAGAGAGAGAAAGAAAAAATAGAGAGAGGAGAAAACTGTATGATGCAGGGACAGGAATGGGAGAGGGCATCAGGGAAGGTGAGAGGGAAACTGGGGACACTAGTAGTGGGAAAAGTGCACTGGTGAAGGTTGTTGTACATTGTGTGGTTGTAACTCAATCATTAACAACTTCATATGTGGGAAAAATCTGTGGGAGTAAATATACTGTAACTAGGGTGTTTAAGTTAAAAAAAGAAAAGAAAATCTAACCCAAAAGATAATTCAAAAACTCTAAAGATCAGAAGCTGGTTCCTTGAAAGAACTAGTAAACTTGATCAATTTGAACTTGGAGGTTCAATAAGAATAAATGTAAAATAGGAAAAATCACTGATTAAAAACTGTCAAGAGGGGCTAGAGAGATAGCATGGAGGTAGGGCATTTGCCTTGCATGCAGAAGAACAGTGGTTCGAGTTCTGGCATCCCATATGGTCCCCCGAGTCTGCCAGGAGTGATTTCTGAGCATAGAGCCAGGAGTAACCCCTGAGCACTGCTGGGTGTGACCAAAAAACCAGACAAAATAAAATTGTCAAGAATGCGATAAGTTAAATTACGCTAATACCACAGAAAAAATAAATCTCTAATAAACCATTGTGAATATAGATGCAAACAAATTGAAAATATCTAGAAGAAATGTTCAGACTTTTATAAACACACTGTAAAGATTAGAGCAAAAGGAACTCTATTTTGTCAAACTACGCACACACACACACAACACACACACACACACACAGAAACTGATTTCCTCCCCTCTCGATCTTTTAACCGCTGTGGTTTAAAATATTGTTAGTGAGGGTATTATGGCTATCACTGTATCAACTTCTAGCAACAAGTTCTTGTCCACAGTTATCATTTTCATCTATCATTGCCATAGTGGTCGCTTCTTTGTCCTAACTGAACACTCCAACTTTTGTGCCATGTAATAGCCTTCCTGGTCTTTGTTTCTATTGTCTTTGATATAATAACCATATTATTTTTCCGTATATCCCACAGATGATGAGATCATTCTTTGTCTATCCCTCTCACTCTGATTTATTTCACTCATCATAATAACCTCCATATTAATCCATGTACAAGTGAATTTCATGACTTATTTCTTAACAGAAGCATATATTTATTGTATGGATATACCAATGCTTCTTTTTTAATATATTTTTTCTTTATTTAAACATCTTGATTACATATATGATTGTGATTATGTTCAGTCATGTAAAGAACACCCCCTTCTCCAGTGCAACATTTCCACCACCAATGTCCCAAGTCTCCCTCCCTTCCACCCCACCTCCACCTGTACTCCAGACAGGCTTTCCAGTTCCCTCATTCATTCACATGATTAGGGTAGTTCTCTGTGTAGTTATTTCTATAACTGCACTCATCACTCTTTGTGGTGAGCTTCATGAAGTGAACTGAAAGTTCCAGCCCTCCTCTCATTGTCTCTAAGGATTATTGCAAAAATGATTTTTTTTCTTGTAAAGTTCTGTCAGTGCCCTGTATATTTTGGATATTAGCCCCTTATCTGATGGGTGTTAGGTGAATAGTTTCTCCCACTCGGTGGGTGATTCTTGTATCCTGGGCACTATTTCTTTGGAAGTGTAGAAGCTTCTCAGTTTAATGTATTCCCATCTGTTGATCTCTGCTTCCACTTGTTTGGAAAGTGCAGTTTCCTCCTTGAAGATGCCTTTCGTTTCAATGTCATGGAGTGTTTTACCGACGTGTTGTTCTATATACCTAATGGTATCAGGTCTGATATCAAGGTCTTTAATCCATTTGGATTTTATCTTCATACATGATGTTAACTGGGGGTCTATGTTCGCTTTTTT
>PVKC010028822.1:0-15229 GCA_004027635.1 Crocidura indochinensis
TCTCTATTGCCCTTTCAGTGTGAGGTGAAAGGAGAGGATGCTCTGCACCATCCTGACTGCAATATGGGATATGCAGACCCCAGGATCTTTAATACAGAAACATGATACCAATAACAGAGACTATGTGACGAATGAAGGTGTATTGCCACTACAGACGATGACTTGGATTGGGCAAACTAGTTTGCTTGGAGCCTAGAGTCGGTCCTGTGCCAGGAAACTTCAGGGGTAGGGTCTCCTTGTATTTAGGTCATAATTTTTCTTTCCATGTCCCTTATATTTTGGTGGGCCTATGCAAACAAATGCCACTCTAACACCGTTTTTTTACTATGTTCCCTTGACTCCAATCCTTAAGAAAAACAATCCACTAAAACATTGGGGTCAACTTAAACTAGTATACATATGCATGAACTAGATAAATGTACTTTTCCCTCAATGTTTAAGGAGTTACATAAGTCTAATGTCTTTAGATTATATTGTGCACTGCTAAGAAATAGTATGTATTACAATTGGGGATTTAAGGGACAAAGTAATTGTATTGTACATGGGTTCAGCTTTGTTTTTCTTAATGCTCTTTGGCTGAAAATTCAAGGTTGGGATATCATCGATGGGACTGCCGAGAATTCTGTTTATGGGTGATTGTGTTTCCACTGTAACTTTACCCTGTCCTCTTTCTTTGCATCTTTGTTGTCATAATTAAAATAAAAAATTAAAAAAAATTTTGATAGGTGACTCTAGCTGAGTTGGAACAGAGACTCTACCTTGTAAAAGAGATTGATTATATTTTAAAGCCTTTTTAGGTTTCTCTCAGTTTTTATGTGGTGATATTTCCATTCTAAGAGTTGTCTTTCAAAAAATTTCTTTTTTTTAAGCATCAAGATAGATTTCTTTAAAGGCTAGTATTTGTTTTTATTGAACATCTTCTTGAATACAGCAATAAAATGACTTAGAACTATTCATCAATAAATAGCCTATGAATAGTGAAACATTCACCAAATATTTCTGAAGTCTCCATAACAGGTAACAAAGACCTGTTATTACAAACATCTTCTAACAAAATCTTTCTTTTTTTGTTTTGTTTTGGGGCCACACCCGGCGGTGCTCAGGGGTTACTCCTGGCTGTCTGCTTAGAAATAGCTCCTGGCAGGCACGGGGGACCATGTGGGACACCGGGATTCGAATCAACCACCTTTGGTCCTGGATCAGCAAACGCTGCTGTGCTATCTCTCCAGGCCCAAGATCTTAAAAGTTTTTTTTTTCTTTTTTTTTGGGGTCACACCCAGTGACGCTCAAGGTTTACTCCTGGCTATGCGCTCAGAAGTCGCCCCTGGCCTGGGGGACCATATGGGGCACGGGGGATCGAACCGCGGTCCGCCCAAGGCTAGCGCGGTAAGGCAGGCACCTTACCTTCAGCGCCACCACCTTTTTTCTTAATCTTTGCCAGGCTTACTGGCAAAACACGGAAAAAGAAAATTAAAAACCAGTAGATGGCACTGTTGACTACATTTACAGGTTAATCCATTGACTAAATCATTCCTCTACCCCCAAACCTTTTGCTTTCACTACAATATATGTCCAATCTCCCTTTTGAAAATGCATTATTTACAAGATATGCAGTAATAATATTCTTTTCCAGACCCACAATGAGTATATCTCTGGCAATGTATTAAATAGAAAAGAAATTAAGGATGATTAATCTTGTCTGGGAGCAGGAAACACTTCACTAGCCTCCTTTTCTTTCAGTCCTTGGAAAAAACTGCATTTTCCTCCCTCATTAATCCACATACTGAGATGTGCTACAGATACTGGGTTTTCAAAGAAATGGAGGCTCTACAGATACTGGGTTTTCAAAGAAATGGAGGTTCAAGGAGTCCATTTCAGATTTGAACTGCCCTAAAAAGAACTAATGTACCTTCAGTATAGGTGAGTTTCTGAAATCTGGAGGTTCAAAAGTGAGCTTTGTAGTTCCAGCCTTAGTTGCACTCATGTGACCCAGTGAATAGTAATTAACATCCTGAGCATTATGCTTGCTGTGTGCATAATCACAACAATACTTATTCTTACAGGTTTGCTCTCAAGAGGAAACTGGACCATCATTACATGGTACTTATGTAGTACTATCTGTTGTTTAAGATGCTCTCTTAAGCTTATTGTATAAGGCATGCCTTATATATACAACTCTTTTCAAGAATTTCAGAAAGATACATCTTATCATTTCCATTAGCTCTATATTGAAGCCTAACACTTTCAATCAGCGGATTCTCATTTACTGTGTTTTCTCATTGTTAGTATTAAACCTGTACTTTTAAGCTTCTTAGGCTATAGAAGCACAGGGAGGTGATTCAGCAAGTGTCATTTACCGTTGAAGGTTAAAGCAACTGTAACCTATAATCTCCTATTAAGCTGCCAATACTAATTTCATACAGATAAGTGAACATATGAAGTATTTTTCTCAATGTGGTTGAAGATTATGAAAATTATATACTGTCTGTAAAAGACAGTATTTCCAGTTAATATTTCCAAATATTGAGGAACTAAACACATAAAAGTGCTAACATATTATCTATGAACTAAAGTTTGATATCTATGACAACCAATTTAATTAAAGTAGAGCAGAGAAATATTAACAATATAAACTGAAATATTCAGAAGGAAGAAAAATGCCAACCAGTAAAGTGAGAAGAGCGAAAATCATCCTAACACTGTTGATTTTCTATATTTATCCTTGTGTATTTGCTTCAGTTGGTTGTCAATTTTAATTGGTCTGCAACATGCTGTGGCTCTAATGTATTCAGAATTTCAGTTATTTCTGCCATCTATTTTAGTATCCCCAAATGCCACCTATTCATAGTCAATAATAAGTGTTTCTCTCATTATAAAAATAAATAGCTTATCAAAAGTACTGTTAGTTTTTATACTTGATGATACAACTGTTTAGAAGTACAGAAAATGGGGAACTGTCTTTCATATTTACTTTACTAAGAATATGGCTGATTTGTCTAAGTTGGACCAATGTTAATTAAGACTTTGTAAAGGTTAAAGCCAAACCAGGTAATATAATAAAATGTCAGAAGTTCACTAACACTCAATGTCTTTTCAATGCAATTTTATTTTGAATGCCAAGATTATTTTTAAAGAGGAAAGATCCTATTCTACTTGTGTATATGTACATGTTGTGAGCATATTTAGCTATGTAAACCTCAATGGTTTAAAAATTTGAGAATCTATATGGCATACTGAAGAGCATGGATCTTGGAGAAAGACGATAGAAATTCCTAGACAGACACTAGCATATAATTCGTTTTCTTACCTTGGTAACACATTTAACCTTACTGAAACAGAGGTTTGTCATTTATAGAAAATGATAAGAATGCTTCCCTTAGAGGAATTGGTTGATGTATGAAATGTATAAAATTAAAAAAACTTGATTAAAATTAATTCAAAATACAGAGCTCCTAAAAAACTTAATATGTAAAAATTGTGGGTTAGTAACAACGAAAATTAATTGTTGACCATTATTATTATTTTTGGGGGGGCCACACCTGTTTGATGCTCAGAGGTTACTCCTGGCTAAGCGCTCAGAAATTGCCCCTGGCTTGGGGGGACCATATGGAATGCAGGGGGATCGAATCACTGTTCATCCTTGGCTAGTGCTTGCAAGGCAGACACCTTACCTCTAGCGCCACCTCACCGGCCCCGTTGACCATTATTTTTAAACATGAATTTTTTTTTTTTTTTTTTTTTTGGTTTTTGGGTCACACCCGGCAGTGCTCAGGAGTTATTCCTGGCTCCATGCTCAGAAATTGCTCCTGGCAAGCACGGGGGACCATATGGGACACCGAGATTCGAACCGATGACCTTCTGCATGAAAGGCATACCTCCGGAGATGCCTCCATGCTATCTCTCCGGCCCCTTAAACATGAATTTAAGATAAATAACAAGAGAATATTTTTTAAAAATAAACTTTATTGTGACCAAAGTGAATAACAAATCTTTCACAGTAATATTTAAGGTACATAGTGACAATAAATTAGGGCCATTCCTACTACTTGGGCTGTCCTCCCTCTATATCTTTTCTCAACATGTGTCCCATATTTCCCTCCTTTGCCCCCGGAGTGCTAATGTAAATGTTCCCTTGCAAAAGAACAATTTTTATTTTTATATTTTTGTTTTTTTGATCACACCTTGCAGGGTTTACTCCTGGCTCTATACTCAGAAATCGCTCCTGGCAGGCATAGGGGACCATATGGGATGCCGGGATTCGAACCACTGTACTTTCGCATCTAAGGCAAATGCCTTACCTCCATGCTATCTCTTTGGCCCACAAAAGCATAAATTTTTTTTTTTTTTTGGTTTCACCCGGCAGTGCTCATGGTTACTCCTGGCTCCATGCTCAGAAATTGCTCCTGGCAGGCACGGGGGACCATATGGGGCACTGGGATTCGAACCGATGACCTTTTGCATGAAAGGCAAACGCCTTACCTCCATGCTATCTCCCGGGCCCCACAAAAGCATAATTTTTAAAAGTTTCCTTTAGTTAACTTAAAAACACTGAAACAACATAGTACCAAAAATATCAACTAATTTAAAACATAATTTAGAAACAATAGAACAATAAAGAGTAAGATACTGCCTTATTTGTTCACTGAATAATAAAATGAACCCAACTATTAGAGCAATATAAAATTTTATTTCATCATAATTAGGACTATTTTTATATATTTAAGCTTGTCAATTTAGCTAATGCCAACACGTATCCATGTTTATATATATTATATATATATATTCATTTTTCCTGTTCAAAGATAGCTAAGAGTGCCTAGAGAGTGTATGTAAATTAAAGGTTAAGCAAAAAAAGAAAATGTGAGTCGGAAATGTATTTTTCTGGCATGTTTCTCAGATCTCTCACTAGATAGGAAAAGTTGTACATGTAATTAAAGTGCCAGATGTTTTTACTAATGAAATAAAATGAAACTTCCACATGTTATTATTTAATACATTAATTAATCATTAATTATTCAATCAGTAATCATTCTATAATAATCTGATTTATTTAAATAATTTAATAGTTCAATAATAATTTTATTATAGGTTATACATAAATTATATTTAATTTTTAAAATTTATCTATATATTATGTATTTATTTGTTTATTTATTAATTTATGATTTGGGGGCTACACCTGGCAGTGCTCAGGCATTATTTCTGGTTCTGCACTCTGAAATCACTCCTGGCAGCCTTGTGGCACCATATGAGGTCCCAGGTATAAAACCCAAGGAACTCAGGTCAGCTGTGTGAAGGCAAATGGCCTACCCGCTGTGTTATCACTTAGGTTTAGGCTTAGGTCCTTCATTATAAAAAGATTTTTCTTGAAGGAAATAGTTTCATATACTATTTATCAACTGCCCTAGGTCATAAATAACTGAGCCAAGGATATGAGTATAGTTCTATTCCACGCAGTATGAGTGTATAGTGATAAAGGGATGGAAGACTTTGAATGCATTTTGATTCTGAGAAATAAAGCTTTGCAAATTCAACTACTAATTTCCTTGATGAGTCAATAACTTCATAAGAATTTTTAGCTAAAATGCTCCTAAAGTACTATAAACATCTGCAAGAAAACAGTATATAAAAATAGAAATGTCTCTTTTGGTACCTAAATCAGAAAACGTCATTTGATTCTGCCATGATCACATGTTGGAGATACTCCCGCAGCAACTCATGTGAGTCACTCAGCTCAAATTTATTTTACCTAAGAGAAAAAGAGTTTTCTGCCACTTAGAATGAAAACTATCACTGAGAGTGCTGATAGCATAACTAGCCTTATCTCCTTTTCATGATTTCTACTAATCCTCACTCTTTCTGGAGGGGAGGGTTGGAACTATACAGGCTATGCTCAGGGTTTACTCCTGATTCTGTGCTCAGGAATCACTCCTGGTGTGTTCAGGGGACCATATGTTGTGCCCATCTGCAGTAAAGGCAAACACTTTATCCCTTATACTACCTCTCCAACCCTATCCCCAGCCCCTATCCCCTCCCCTCTTTAAATCAAAACCAGTTTATATCATGGACTAATTCTACTCTGTGCTGGGATCACTCTTGGTGGTGTTTAGGGGCCTACAGTGATGAGGTTCTAACATGTGCTTTTGCATGCAAAACGTACACTCAAACCATTGTACTTACTACTTTCCTGGCCACCAGCTCACATTACTTATGTGTCTAACAAATGTAAAGGTCCATGTAACACACGTATCTCATATCTAAGTGATATGTCATGCAGATCCTGATATCAGTGGCTGGTTCTGGTTTTTGTGGGATAACCCAGAAGATTTTAGCAGTCAACACTGTACACACTTGCTTAATGAAATAAATGGCTATGCTTGTACTTTTGCAGACTTTTCCGTTTACTGCATTTTTAGGATATAGTTGAGTCTCTTTAAAAAGTGGTTCTGTGCCTTAGCTACCAAATGGAGGTTACAACCTGTTGGGATAATGCTATAACTGGAGAGTATTAGGGAAATTAGCTTCGGGACCTGTAGGCCTAGCTCCACTGTGGAGCACCTGCCTTGAAGGCATGAAGCCAGGAGTTTAATTCTTGACCTGACCAACATGCCATTCGATCCCAGCGGCTCTGTTCACTGCATCCCAGCTGTCACTACTGGGCTTGCAGTATCAGGCACATCACAATCAACTTTGAGAAAACCTGGCCACCTCAATAACAAAAGGAGAAGCAGAGTACAACAAAATAAAACAGGTAAACTAGCATCCCGTGTTTTAATAAATAAAAGAGAATTAGCAGCACAAATGGTTTTCCTGGGGTGAGACACAGCCTAGGTGGGAAGCATGGAGTCTTGCTATGACTTCACTAATTAGTTCTTGATTCTTGCTGATTGAGTATTCATAGAATTAATTAATCAACTATTTGCTAAGCACTTGCTATGCATCAGGGTCAAAGTTAAGTGCCGAGATGCAAAGGACAGAAAAGAGATCAACTTCTCCATTTATTTATGGTCCCATCAGGGTCATTGCTGTGAGTTCCCTCTAGGCCCCTGGGAGGAGAGGCTGATCTTGCAGGCATGGATTCCAACTACAGCACTGACTTACCCAGGACAAGTATTTAACCCCCTAGTCTTACTTCTGCTAGTAGACAAGGGAGTGGACAATATAACTGTCCTATCTAGTTTCTCACAGTATTGGTGTGACAGACAAATGGGATGATCGATATGAGAGCACTTTAGACATTGTGAAGCTCTCATTTTATTTTCCCCTTGCCGTAGACAGAAATAATAATTTCCACCTATTCACCTCACAAAGATGCTGCCGCTTCTTGGCATTTATTGAACAACAATGCTCTGTCTCTGATTTACAAACAGAATTAGACAGAGTTCCTGCCCTGTGATTTTAAATTAGGTAGGAATGCATGATAAAAAAGATGAGAAAACATTCAAGGTAGAAAATATGTGTGGACCATTTATGTGTTCATAAAAGGCCAGTAGCTTATTTTTTTTTTACAGAATATGCAATGGGTTCTTACCATAGTTCTTAGAACATACATGTACAGCTTTGTGTACAAATAATACATATACAGTATTGTTTAAAAATTGCCTATATAATATCTAGAAAAGAATAGGAAAATTAGAAAAATTGAAGGCCAAAAATAAATCACCCTTATGTGGTGACTCCCAAGGAAGTTTTTCATATGTATTTGTTACATATGTTCATAATATATCATGTTTATATGCACATATATAAACATATAAAACATATATGTTCCATATATTTCCTCTTGTGGAAGGGGAAACACTAATGGTTGCATGAGATGATCAGCAATGAAATTTGTAAGCTATATTCTTGATTTTCCTCCGAAACTTTGTGAAGTAGTTCAAGTCAAGAGTTAACCAATTATAATATTACATTAATATTTTTAAACTTAATATTTTAAATAGTAACTACTATAGTAATATATTCAAATATTTTGCCATATATAAAATATCTTAGATTTTTACCAAATTTTTATGTGAGCAATATGTTTATTTATTGAGTCTCCTGAGCAATAGTAAGTGAGAGTAGTAGCAATTTTCAGTGATACTTGGCCAGGTGGGTGGGAGGTTAATGCCGGGCCTAGCCGAGGATGTAATGCTATCTAAGCCTTACGGTGCCAAGGAACATCATATCATCCTAGAAGTACTGGGAAACTTCTAGAGACACAGTGGGTGGTGCTTGGGATTTGAGCAATTTAATTTAATCCTTATGTTGAGGGCAGAGAGGTACCTCAATGGATTCAATCCTCAGAATTACATGGTTACCCAAGCAGCTCTGGTAGTGACCCCTAAATACAGAACTGGGGTAGCTTTGGAGTATCATTTTGTGTGACCAAATAATAGACAAAACCTTATATTAACTTTGGTGATGGGCAGAATCAAATGACATAAAATGCTGGGATAGGAGTTGGAAGATAATTTTTTCAGAGTAAGATAAGTGGAAAACACATGCCTTGAACCTCAGTTTTCTGACTCTAAAATGTGTTTTCCATTTTCAAATGACACAATTGATTCAACAATCATTCCTAACTAATTATGGATCAGAAAAGGAGAGAAACCTGAAAAAAATCATAAAGCTAATTCAACATGGGGTATTCCTATAGTCCCATCTTATTCCAGTTAGAAAATTTACAAATCTATTCTGATTTCCAGATGATGCAGTTATTAGAAAAATTCTGTGAAACAGTCATTCTGGGCAAACACCGACTTTTTAATAATTTGCTATGAAGGTTTAGTTATGGATTGTGCTTCTATATATGTATAGTACACACTTATTTCACATAATTACTGGGGTGCTCCAAAAAATGACTGATGAAACACTGAAATGTTTAAAGTAGTTATTGCACTCTTAGGAGAAGAAGCCTGTACTCAGACTCCACTGGGTTCAAGCCAGGGAGTTGTAAAAGATGTTTCAAGAATGCAGGACAGTTTAGACAGAGCAAGGTGAGTTTATTTAGAGTCCACTGGTCAAACCGACACAGCAGAGATCCCCAAAGGAGAGCATTTAGTGTTCTTATGGGACACTTTTTATATGGGCTGTCAAAATCTGTTTTCTATAGATTAGTTAGTTCTGAGGAGGGCAAGCAGTTGTGAGGAACTAAAGCCTTTAGATCCTCCTGGTTACAGCTGATAATCTTAGCAAGGAGTGTCTCAAACTCCCAGACCTTTGAAATGGGGACTTAAGCTGGGCATCTTTTTAGGAAACTTTTGCCAGATCACTTTATTTGGGCCATACCTGGCAGTGCTCAGGGCTTACTCCTGGCGCTTACTCCTGCATTCAGAAATTGCTCTTGGAGTGCTTGGGGGACCATAGAGTGTGGAAGGGTTTGAACTCGGGTCAGTTACATGCAAGGCAAGCACCATGCCTACCGTACTATCTATCCAGCCCCAAAGTAGTTATTTTATTTTAATGTAGCTAGTGGTAGTCATCACAACATAAAATCGGGAAAGTATGAAAATGGATCTGAAGCAAATTAAACTAAAGTTTTAATTGACATTTATATTTTATAAATGTATTTGATCTTAAAGCTATGTTAATGATATGTATAAATTCAAATTTGTTTGAAAGCAAGTAAATTCTAAAACTTCTATTCTAAGAACAGATTGCTACAAAACCCTTTTGACAGAGTAGGTAAATGACAGTAAGTTCACAGTAACTGTATCTTTGTTCAAGTTGCTCTTAAAGTATCATATACTGGATTGTTTGAACAACAGATATTTATTCTCATATTTCTGAAAGTTGTTAAGTTCAAGATCAAGGAGCTGGCAGGTCCTGATGGTGTCTGCTCATTTCATCTTATTAGCTTGCAGACGGCCTTCTTGTTTTCTCACAAAAAAGAGCATGAGGGGCCGGGCGGTGGCGCTGGAGGTAAGGTGCCTGCCTTGCCTGTGCTAACCTAGGATGGACCGCGGTTCGATCCCTCGGTTTCCCATATGGTCCCCCAAGCCAGGAGCGACTTCTGAGCTCATAGCCAGGGGTAACCCCTGAGCGTCACCGGGTGTGGCCCAAAAATAAAATAAAATAAAAAAAAAGCTTCTCAAAGACCCCCTACTCCTCCTCCTACTACTACCAGCTTGTAAAGGTTAGGGTTTCAACATGTGGATTTGGAAGAATACGAACATTCAGTTTATGCAATCAGCCTAGCATTTATCATCTCTTTAATGACAATATGATCTTTATCAGAAGAATTTTTTTTACTACAATAAGACTGAAATATGTTTCCTCCCTTAGATTATTATGTCCATTCTAGAAATCTAAAATGGATGTTGTGTCACTAAAAAAGCTGGCAAAGGCCAATTTCTTTTTCTTTTTCTTTTTCTTTTTGCATTTTTTCTTGCTCTTGTCATGAAATAAAACTGTAAGAATATATCAAAATAAGTTCTTAGTCTGTACTTTCTATTCTATATTATCTGAGAATAATATTATTTTTCTTTTTGAAATCATTATGCATAAGACTCTTATAAAGACTATAAAAGAGATTTTTAGAGGACAATTCCACCATCTTCCTTATTTATTTAATGTGAATACAGTCACTTTGGGGGATAAGGAAATCTATTTATGCATTGATTAAATATCTTATATATGACAAATAAAAATATGAATAAACAGACCAAATCTGTATTTTTATAAATTTAACTCTTGGATTTTTGAAATATGAAATATGTGATCACTTATTTTCTAAAACATTGTTGTGATTTTTACATGAGCTTCTCTAAATATTTTAGGCTGGGTCACACAACATGCAATCCTGATGAGATCTTCATTTTCTGGGGTGTAGTCCAGTTTTAAAGTTTGGGAAATTTGATGAGTGATTTAGCTTTGAAGGACTGATCCATGCTACCTAAAATCACAAGAAAATGTGTTATAAGGGTGCATATGTGGTGTAGCATGAGGCAATGAGCAAGAAGAACAAAGGGAAGATCTTTACTTTCCTATTTAGGCATCTAAAAACTGAATTCCAGTATCAAAGCATTCAGAAAACAGTCTAGAAATGGAAAGTAAATTTAAAAAGACTATTTTAAATGAGAATTGAATACTCTCAAATATCTAAATCTAAGTTTTAATTTGCACAGGTAAGAGTCTGTAATCAGTCACACTGACAGAGAGAGAGAGAGAGAGAGAGAAAGAGAGAGAGAGAGAGAGAGAGAGAGGAGAGAGAGTTGATATTTTGGAGAAATAAAAAAGGCATATCTGTGAACTCAAATATCCACAGGTAGAAAAAGATGGTTCACTCAGAGAAACAGAACCATGATCTCTATTTAAAAATTTATTACAACGATGGTGGCCAGGCGGTGGCGCTGGAGATAAGGTGCCTGCGCTAACCTAGGACGGACCACAGTTCGATCCCCAGGTTCCCCATATGGTCCCCCGTGCCTGCCAGGAGCGACTTCTGAGCGAATAGCCAGGAGTAATCCCTGAGTGTCACCGGGTGTGGCCCAAAAACCAAAAACCAAAAAAAAAAATTATTACAATGAACTGATTTCATTTAGTAAATGGTATATAAAGTCAGGACAGTAAGAACAGCTGGACAATGACTATCAAGAAGCTATACAATCAAGATATGATCTGAAAAGAATTATCTTGTTTGGCCCCAGAGTTTCCTAACGATTTAAGACAACTTAACCTAAACATGAAGGCTAGACCACCTCATAGAAAGTTCAATAAGAATAAAGGCACTGAAGGAAGATTCAGAAGGAATACATTGGGGATTTAAAGTGCTTGATAAAGGCCTAGAATGACCTCTTATTTGTACTGAGAGTCATAGGCTAAGGAAACTTGGAAAGGATATATATATATATTTATATATACATACATATATATACACATATATACATAGTATATACAAATATATATACATATATGTGTATATTTATATATGATGTATATATATTTATATATGTATGTATATGTACATATATTTATATATGTATATATAATGTATATATGTTTATATATACAATGTATAATTTATACATATATATAAAATCAGCTTCCAAGGCAACTCAAGACTTTATTCTTGAATTGCTGCACAGCCCAACTCTGAGTGCATCATTTCTTTATTTTATTCTATGGAAATTTCTTTCCTTCCTTCCTTTTCTCTCCCCACGTCTATTTTTCACTCCTGTATTTTCTTCTTCATTTGACAATTGCACTTCTCTTGAAATTTCTTTCACAGACTAACAAAGAACCTAGAAAAAATACAAGTGCGTAGTGTTTACTTTGCCTGTGAAGACTCAGGGTTGATTCCCAGCACCACATACATAAAAGTATAGATACTTATTTTCCTTTTTTTGCAAAGTGACTTTTTTTTCCTTACCTCAATCTAAAACACATGGTTCCTTGAAAATTTTCCTTGTAGAGATCCACTCCTATACTATAAGATCAAGTGGGTCTCATTTGAAGTTTGATAGCATCAGTTGAAGCATGAACAAGTATAGAATTACTTCAGGGTCAGGAAATTCAGGAGTTGATATAGCTTTTTATTCAGTGCTAACTGTACCAACAATTCATTTCACAGACAACAATTTTGACGAGCAAGGCAGAATCAAGGAAACTCTATTGTGGTCATCTTTTCCTGTTTTATGATTTTCCTCTGAACTCAACAAACACAATTAGAGAAGACCAAAAGTTACACAATTTGTTTTTCTGGAATCTGGAACCCCTGGGAAAAATGGTACAAGTCTAGTTAGAGTCCAAAGGACTGGAAAACAGAAGATTCTTTTTTTTTTCCTGTCAAGCAGAGAATATAAATTATTCCTTTCTCTATTTTTTGCTCTATTCAGGCCTCAGCAGATTAGATAATATTCATGCACTTTGGAAAAAAATATTCCTTATTCAGTCTGCAAGTTTAAATGCTATTCTCATCTGGAGAATGTTTAACTAATACCTAGTACCCTGTGGTCCAGTAAAGTTCACATATAAAATTAACAGTCACGACAATTTACTAGGAACATGTCAAAATCATGGATGATTTAAAGATGTTTATTTTGACTTCACAAAGTACCTCTTAAAGATAGGTATAAAATTATCCATAATTTCAGGTGAAAAAATTGAGTCTTAGAGAGATTAGGAACCATATCTAAATACATTCAGAGACAGAACAAAAGATTAAAATAAAATTTAATATGATCTGAAATCTCATAACATTTAAAAAATTTTATGCTTTTCCTTACCACTGAATAGTAATATTTAACATAGTATTCTTATTTATGAAGATTGCTTTAAAGGATATATTGCATAGTAAATCTTAGCAGAAAGTTCTCTGAGGTCATTAGATAAAAGCTTTTGGTACCTATTTTTCTTAATTATTTTGATCAAATCTAGTTTTTGCTATATTAATTTAAAGGACTACTTTTTTAGAATTGTACCAAAAGAAATAGAAGTGGAGATATTTGAGTTTCAGTCTCTGAGTTTCAATCAAGCCAATCATTTCATCTGAGGTCAATTTGTGATTATCTCAATGTATATATTTGCTCTGGGTCACTGACTTTATCTAGTATCTTAGTCCTGGGTTTGTCTCTATCCTCACTTCACATTTCAGATTCAGTGATATCGGTTTGGTATCTTTCAGTGAAGAACCTCAGAACTCTTACTGTTCAAAGCTGCTTTTCAGGAATAAGGTGAATCTACAAACATAATCTGACATCTAAAATAGAAAGCAATCAAAATATATCCTTTTATATGCAATAAAAGTACAACTTTCTGGTATGGAAAATTTTTGGAAATTTTATGGAAAACTAATATGTATTTGCTCTTTGATTAATGATAGAGTCATTAATATGAATTAGACTTTATTCCAAAAATTTTAAAATGTGTATTGTAATGCTAAGTATACAGGTTTCACAATTGTATCTTATTTTAGGTGCTAACATTTTAAATTATTTTTTATATGAGAAGCATATAGAGCAGGGGTCTCAAAGTCAATTTGCCTGGGGGCTGCAGGAGGCAAAGTCGGGGTGATCCTTGAGTGCAAAGTCAGTAGTAAGCCTTGAACATTGGGGGGTGTGACCCAAACAACTAAAACAAAACAAAAAAAGATTCCTCTAGGGCAGGGTCACAAAATGTTGTACGGAGGGCCGCAAACGGCCTACGGGCCGAGAGTTTGAGACCCCTGATATAGAGGATGCCAACTCATTTACTTAAAATTTCATATTTTACAATGTAGAGTGCATATTCTGTACAGAATTCATAAAATGATTCTTTATTGAAAAATTTAAACTCTTGTTTATTAGTGTTCCGCTCATTTATTTTCCAAAAAATAAAAGCAACTCCAAAGATAGTCTTAAACCATTCTTTAAAATAGGAAAATCTATCATGTCTATCCATGTATAGGAAAATTAAATGAATTCTTTTTTTCCTGATAACTGTATAGTATTCCATTGTGTATATGTATATGTACCACCGTTTCTTTAGCTACTTATCTATTGTTGGGCATCTGAAACCTATTATGCTGAATGAAATAAGTCAGGGGGAGTGACATAGACATATAATAATCTCATTCATTTATAGTATTTGAGAAAAATGGAATACATCATTGTAATAATAATCCAGAGACAATAGAAATGAAGGTTGGAAGGACCAGCCATGTTATGAAGTTTACTAAAAAAAATGATGAGTTCTGTTAGAGAAATAACTACACTAACTATGATCATGACAATGATAGCCAGTGAGACAAGTAGAATCATTAGTACTTAAAGATATTATAAAAATACTGATAATAGGGGCCGGGCAGTGGCGCTGGAGGTAAGGTGCCTGCCTTGCCTGCACTTGCCTAAGACGGACTGCGGTTCGATCCACCGGTTCCCATATGGTCCCCCAAGTCAGGAGCGACTTTTGAGCGCATAGCCAGGAGTAATCCCTGAGCGTCAACGGGTGTGGCCCAAAAACCAAAAAAAAAAAAAATACTGATAATAAATAAAATAGACATAAAAAAGAATGTTACCAGTATTTTTATTTATTTATTTATTTGTTCATTTATTTTTTATTTTTGGGTCACACCCAGCAGCACTCAGGGGTTACTCCTGGCTCTGTGCTCAGAAATTGCTCCTGGAAGACTCAGGGGACCATATGGGATGCTGGGATTTGAATCATCATCCTTCTGCATGCAAGGCCAACACCCTTACTCCATGCTATCTATCCAACCCCGTTACCAGTATTTTTTTTTTTGTTTTTTTTTTGGTTTTTGGGTCAC
>PVKC010028823.1:0-15292 GCA_004027635.1 Crocidura indochinensis
AATAAAGTCTTGAATAAAAACTTACCTGTATTACACATTTCGACATTATTTTTTCTTAGAACACCTCAAGGCAAGCATAGGGCTTTTGCCTTGTACGTGGCCCACCCAGGCTCCATCTCCAGTACCTGAGAAAGTCATCAAGCCTACTAGGAGTGATTCCAAAGCACAGAGCCAGAAGAAAGTTCTAAGAACTACAAGATGGTTCCCCGAACAAACTATCAAAAACAATAAAGACCACCTCTTTCACCTGTACACAAAGTTTTATTTTTCATTTGTTTTTATTTTTTGGCTACTCCCAATGTCATCAGGGAACTATTGGCTGACTCACGGGACCATATTTGGTAAGAATATTGAATCTGTGTCCACTATATGCAAAGCATGTGCCCTACCTACTGTACTAACTTGTCAAGACCAATAAATACTTTCTTACCATATGACACATTCTAGTTATTTCTACTGTTACTCATCAATCATTATATGAATTCTTTTCTATACTTAGTGATCATGCTACAATATTGTCTTTATCATTTGTCACTACTTTTAATTTTCATCTTATAAATCGGTACAAAACTCAAATTTAGCAGTACTAAAAGTACTGAAAGTACAAATGTAATCCCCTTTTGAAATGTTCTCTCAACTCTTTTGTCTACATGCAATTTTCGTAAGATTTATGCATTACTTTGAATATGTTGATGTCTCACAATTTTCACATTTCTTTCATAATTTATTTTCAATTGTCTCTGAATAATCTGAATTACATTCTGGTTTTCCTTACCAGATTCCTATTGTTTTGCACACTAGTCATTTAATCAAACATTTCTTCTGCAGGACATTTATAGTAAATTTCCTATTGGATATTTCTATTTAAACATCGTAGTGAATATTTATTTTGACGTTTCTTAAGCTTAACTGCTTTTCATTCCTGTTTTTCATTAATTATTATTAGCAAAGCGTAGTGTCTGTCAACATTCAGCATGCTGTCTGCATCCTTCTTGAATTATATTTGCACTGTTTGAACCCAGTCAGTCATCTGAGTTATCTTGACTAATTATTTTGTTTTTGTTGTGGATCTTGTTTTGAGGCCACACCCAGCTGTGCTCAGGGCTTGCTCCTAGCTATGAACTCAGGGGAACCATATGTGGTGCTGGGAATTGAAAATGGATTGTTGATGCGCAAAGAAAATGCCTTAAAGGCACAGATTCTTCCCTTTAGACTGTTTTTATTTTTTTTTTTGTATCTCAGAATATGAATGCTTTTCTTCAATCCATTTCCCATTTGTTCTGGCTTTATTGTTCTGTATTTAATTACGGTAATAATTTCTTAATGCTTGTCTTATTTCTTGCCTTTTCTCCTCAATTTAAGTCATCTGCATATAGTTTAAGTCATTCTCCAAAGAATTACAACAATGGCCTTCATAAAATAAAATTTAATCTGCCACTTTTCTAACTCATGCTGAATGGAATCCACTAAATGCTCTCTTAAATACATCAATTTAAGAGAAAGGTATAGTATCTTTATTTTTTAATAGTATCTTAATTTTTTTTTACCATCCCCATTTACATTTATCCTCATTATACATTAGGAATAATAATAACACCTTCTTCAACTGTGAAAACTGCTTAGGGCAGATTATGTTACATTATTATTGTTATTTATAAAAATGGATTGGAAAGTGGGAGCAATAAGAGAGGGATAAAGTGTTTGCCTTGCAGAATATATTTGAAGCAGGTAAGGCACTTCTTTTTCAGCTTCTTGAAGTAGCTTCAATCCCTGACACAGCACAGATCTTCAGAGCTCTTGAGTTGTGATTCCTGAGCTCACAGCCAGGACTAAGACCTAAACAAAGTCTGGTGTAGTCTAACATCTATGATAGAATATATAGACTATGTTAGACAAATATACTATTATGGATATTTATTATACTACTACCTAGTAATACTTTTAAATCTGCAATACATAAATTAAAACTTTAACATTGTAAGGGAGAAAAATAACATTGCAAACCAGTCAGCAGGTCAATGGTTGGACTAACACCATATATAATTACTTCTTTAATTTTCAGTCTTTTTAAACCTTTGTTATCTAAAATCTAAATATTTAAATATATAAAACCAAATTCTTTTAGGAATAATGATGTAAATTTTAACTCTCTGGGACACATTTAATAATGAATACATTATCTTTCTAATACAAAAGTCACTAAGTACATTGCCTAGACAATCTGAAAGACCTAAAGGCATAACGCTAAAGCAAAAGTTCTTTAAAGTCTAGCTGGTTAAAAAAATGATTTCTAAAGAAGTAATAAAAACTAAGCAGCACTTAAAAGTTCAATGTATAATAAAACAAATAATCTTGTAAAACTGTTTAAGGGCATTTACCTTGCACGTGGCCAAAGCCTGTTAAATCGCCAGCATCCGCTATGGTCCCCAGGTAATGCAGGAGTGATTTCTGAAAGCAGAGTCAGGAGTAACCCATGAGCACCTCCAGGTTTGGCCTCAAAACCAAAAAGACAATAAATAAATAAATAAATAAATAAATAAATAAATAAATAAATAAATAAATAATCCCAAAATGAACTTTCTCTCTTAAGTTTCATTAACATGATAATATACACATTGCAAATTTTTAAATTAGAAGTATCTTACCCTGGGGCCCGGGAGATAGCATGGAGGTAAGGCGTTTACCTTTCATGCAAAAGGTCATCGGTTCAAATCCCGGTGCCCCATATGGTCCCCCGTGGCTGCCAGGAGCAATTTCTGAGCTTGGAGCCAGGAGTAACCCCTGAGCACTGCCGGGTGTGACCCAAAAACCAAAAAAAAAAAAAAAAAAAGAAGTATCTTACCCTTTTAAGATGAGTTTAATAAAAATGTATGAGAGCTGCTACTTTTATAACTTTAATCTTTCCATTTTGGGTTTGTGCACACATGTAATTTACAATAAATTAGCTATTTTTGTTTTGTTTTGTTTGAGAGGGGGATTTGGGTCACACCCAACAGAGCTCAGAGGTTACTCCTGGCTCTACTCTCAGAAATCGTCCCTGGCACAGGGGACCATATGGGATGCTGGGGTTCAAACCACCGTCCTTCTGCATGAAAGGCAAACGCTTTATCTCTATGCTATCTCTCCGACCCTAAATTAGCTATTTTAGCTTGAGTTATTTTGCTTAAAGCTTTCTACAGACATTTCAGAAATGTCAAACTTTGTGAAGATTTGTTAGCATAGGCACTGATCAAATATTCTATGTTGTCCTAAATTTTCTTTGTACGAAGTATATGTTTAGAAAATGATCTGTAAGGGCCAAATATATTTAAAATTTTATTATAAATGAGGTTAATAAATAAATGACATCTTAATATCTAAAGTATTCTAGAAGTTTTTAGAGTGTAAGTGCTTTTGCTGCATAACTAATATTTTATACTATGTTTTGCCATGAGAGAGAAATTTATTTTGGGGGGGATGCATGCCCAGCATTGCTCAGAGAAAAAATATGTCCACATGTAAATCTCAAAGATCAAAGTGTGCAAGGATACAGTGTGCAAGGCAAAAGCCACAATTTATTTTCTATCTCTGTCCCTAGGGGAACTATTTGAAATGACATAATCAAACAATTTCATTTTTAATTTGAACTAAAGTTTATTCTTTTGTAAAGAGAGAATGAGTTCCCAAATACTCGGTTATTATCATAGTTCATATGTTGTGAAAGTTACCTACATTGCCATTCAACAGATAGTAATATAATAATGCAGCAATTTTGTTATATATTAATATATTTACAGTTATTACATATCTTGGTAATAGCTCAGTGTTGCATCATACTCAATTTTGCATTTCACTAATCAATTCAGTATTAGAATTAAATACTAAAATTCTATCTAGATAATTTTCTTAGCTATCAAGTAGCAAATAATTTTTTACCATTTATTTGTTTTTAAATTGAGAAGAGTGTGAATTACAAGTCTTTTACAGTTATATTTAAGGTACATAGTAAATTTTCAAGAAATTTCTAATTACCAGGAAATCAATTAACAGTTAAAAGTGGGGGCAGTAAAAAGAGCTTAAATCTTTTGCCTCAAATTTCTTATCTTTTTGTTTTGTTTTTGAGTCACAGTTGACAGTAATGCGACTCAGGGATTACTCCTAGCTCTGCACTAGGGGATCATACTGGCAGTGCTTAAGGAATCATATGGGCTAGGGATGAAACCACAGTTGGTTTTTGTGAGACAAATGCCGTACCCACCTATAATATTGCTCTAGTCCCTAATGTTCCTTTAGAAATTGCAAATGACTATATACTGATTTTGTATCTACCATTACAAGGTAACTTTGGTTTGAAGCAGAGAGCTCAAAGGATTAGCACACTGATATTCCTATTTTCTACTATAGCATGCAATTCAACTTTACACCTTATTTTACATTTTATTTTAAGTTGTATAAAACTTTCAGTAATTTTAATTTATGGTTTAATATTAATATTAAAATAAAATTAGTCCAGCTAAATATTATTAAAAAGTAATCTGAGGGCTGGAGCGATGGCGCAAGCAGTAGTGCATCTTCCTTTCACACACTAACCTAGGACAGACATTGGTTTGACCTCCCAGCATCCCATATGGTCCTCCAAGCCAGGAGAGATTTGAGTGCATAGCCTGGAGTAACCCCTGCGCATCATTGGATATGACCCCAAAATAAAAATAAAACAAAACAAAACGAAAGAAAGGTAATGTGGTTGCCTTACATATAGTGAACTCAATTTCTATCCCTGTACTACATATGTACTACATATGTTATTCCCCCTAGT
Source organism: Crocidura indochinensis (assembly GCA_004027635.1). Taxonomy (NCBI): domain Eukaryota; kingdom Metazoa; phylum Chordata; class Mammalia; order Eulipotyphla; family Soricidae; genus Crocidura; species Crocidura indochinensis. The sequence continues at coordinate 4,796 of PVKC010028823.1, forward strand.
ACTGTCCCCCAAGTGCTGTAAAGAATAGACCCAAATCACAGTCAGGTATAAACACTAAGCAGCATTGAATACAGTCCCTTAAACAAAATAAAATTAAATACTATTTCAATTGAAACTATGCTCGAAGCCAGAGTATGAAACCTAGCTATTCACTTGCTTATTTGTCTTTCGTGATAAAATTGTGTAAGGGGCAAGAAAGAAGTGAAAGCCGTGCCAGAATGGTAGCACAGTTGTAGGCTATTTGCTTGCACATGGCTGACCCACGATTGATGTAGGTTCAATCCCTGGCATCTCATATGACCCCTCGAGACAGGAGCAATTTCTGAGTACAGACCCAGGAGTAACCCCTGAACGCTGATAGGTTTGGCCCCAAAAGTCAAAAGCAAGACAAATAAACAAACAGAAATAAGAAGTGAAAGGCTTGCCACATACATCTTTACAAAAAAAATTTATGGACACGTTAAAAACTTGTGTAGACTTATAAACTTTCCCTATTAAAGTTGTTACTCAACATCCTTCATTGAGTATAGCTACATTTTTAAAATACTCTATTAAAATTAAATATTTTAAAATATTTACATTTTCTAAAATGCACTACTTAGCATTAAACTTGGCTTCTCTGAGGTAACTCAGACTTTTATTAATTTTGAACTGAACAGATACCCTGCTTCAGACCTTTCTTTGGGTGAGTGGATTACGGCATGTGGAGCCCAACAATGTGGCTGTGTTGCAAAGTTATTATTTTATATGTATTCTCTAGAAGAATACCTCTATATACACTTTATACCTAGAGAGTAGATAGCTATGTTCTATGAATCTATAAAAATTATCTGGGATAATCCTACCCATCTTTATTTCTCCTCTCATTTGTTTATTGTATTTACTCAAGGAAACTTATCTGCAACACAGCTTATATTTTGAATATAGTTTTATACTTTTAGTACATCCCTATATCACATTCCATTAGAATTAATTCACTTTAACTCTTTTTGCTCTGATAAATTTTACCAGAATCCAAAAGCTTTGAGCTTGCTTTGTCTTTTTCTTTTTTTTTTTTTTTGTCCTATTTATGAATGAAATAATCTAGTTATTAGTCTTTCTCTTTTTGGCTTATTTCACTTGGCATGATTCCATCCAATTCCATCTATGTTAAATAGCAAGATTTCAGGCTTGCAAAGCAAGTCCTTACCCTACCAGGGTTCAGTTCCCTGAGCAGGAGTGTCCCCTGAACTCAGAGCCAGAAAGAAGCTTTGAACACTTCTAGGTATGGCCCATGCCCTTCCTAAAAAAAGATCAGCATATTTATAAAGCTGAATGATTTCCATGTACCTTCATAAGAGAATAAAATCAATATAGTTACAAATAAAATAGAAATGTTATTCAATGAAGAGACAATTATTTAAATTGGGAATATAAATGATAAATGGGGCAATTTTGAAGAGGTGTGGAACATTTTTGGGTATTATTTTTATTTATAGTAAATGTAGCTTCAATGAACTAGATATCAATATTTTCTTTTTGGTTTTTCGGGTCACACCCATTTGATGTTCAGGGGTTACTCCTGGCTATGCGCTCAGAAATTGCCCCTGTCTTGGGGGGACCATCTGGGATGCTGGGGGATTGAACCGCAGTCCTTCCTTGGCTAGCACTTGTAAGGCAGACACCTTGCCTCTAGCGCCACCACGCCAGCCCCAAATTTTAATGAGCTTTAAGAATACTGCTTATATTATAATCATAAAATAATATATTGATTATTTCATAGAATCAATTATAGAAACATCTTCCATCAGGGTACAGAGGATATAATGAAAATGTCACAGTTGTATCATTGTTTTTGATATAACCAGGTTATTACTTAAATGCTTTTCTCCTCCTGAAAATACAGGGCACAATTATAAGAAGAACATTTCCTTCTTTAAGGTGATACATAGATTAAATTTTTTTTTAATTTATATTACTTTCCATTCTTAATTTTACCAAAGTTAATTAACCAATATATGTAATTGTGATGAAAAAATCTAACTTACAAAAGCAGTCTGCATAATGTGAATATTTTCTAATACTGAGATACTAATAACTTGTATACAGGGAATTCAAGATTTGTAGAATCATGTGTAATAATCATGAACTATCCATTGCCGTTCCCATTTTCTATACTGAATTCTAGGAACTATAAATATTCAGAGCACTCTGAGGCTGCTGTCATTGTATTCTCACAATATCTTCTGAAGGATATTGCAGATTGCTAAAATATTTGAAGATGCAGCAAAGGATGTTCCTGAAGAATACATAAATTGTTTTCTGTTTTAGGCCATTTTTAAGAGTTTGCTTTACCACCAAAAATGACAATATCAGCTCCTCTTAAGAGGTTTTTCTAGACATGTAATGGAAATTTTGATTATTTATTTCAGGGGTCTCAATAGAAAGGCATATAGTACAGACATTTTGTTGTTATTTTTCAAGCAACATTAATTTTAATATCTGTAATAGATATCCCTTCCAAGAAAACATGGACCAAGAAACTATTATAATGTGCCTTTCATTTCTCACATGTGAAAACAGAACAGTTGTAAGAGAAGGTGGTATATCAGATTCTCTTTTCCTTTCTTCTTTAAAATATTTTCACATTACTTTTCACATTGAAAAATTTCCACCCAATGAAATAAATTTGCATTAAAAATAACTATATTCTGTTATCCCTTAAAATACCAGAGGGGTTAAACAGAAATTACCATGGGGTTTTAAAAGCCAGTAATTTGGAAAGAATTCTGCCATTCTGCACAGGCAGATCATGGATTTGCAGCACTCATGACAGAAAATTAATAGACCATCTTAATGACCCTCTGATTTTCTTGTTGTTTAAGCAGCTGAGTCAATCCCCAACAGCTATAATTAAACAGAGCAATATGTCAAGGAAGATAGCTACTCCTGTTAATTCTGTAAACCACCATGTTGACTCTTCCTATTGTATTTGGTGGCTGACACATAATCTTGAAAGCTTTTTGCCAAGGCAAAATGCTAGAGGATACATTTACTTTTAATAAATAGCATGTAGAATGAAACTGAAGATTTTATAGAACTATAACAATGTTTATTATTTTCAGTTTTGAAAAAGGCCTAACTGGGGCAAATGTAATCAACAAATATCTTTGTCCTTTAACCAAAAGTAAAAGAAATAATACTAACAAAATAAGGATTCAGGCATGATACCATTCTTTATAGCTGAATCAAGCTACACAATTGCAATACAGGAGATAAATATTTCAAGCAAGTTTTTACTTGAAGGATATTACCTAAGCAGTTATATTCTTGAATTAACATGTTTATGACATTTTTTTAAATTTCCCTCCTTTATGTATTGTTGCTCTCATATGTAGTTCATTTTGGACAGAAAGTTTCTCTAACCAAAAGAAGACCTATACATATACTGTATGAAGTTCAATTTAGTACAGATCTAATTTTATAATTAAATTTTTAACAAAACAATGTGTTTAATCTAGCAGTTATTATATAAGGTTTGTATTTAATTATAGTCAATTAACTAAATGTAAATAGAAAAGCTAAAATTTTCTAATTAAAAATGTCTAATAATCCATACATTATATGTAGATATTGGTTGAATTTGTAATTAGTGATTTTATATGACTCATTTTCTCCACTAAGTTAAAACACATTATTATAGTTATAATATATATAGTCATTATATCTATGTGGTTTTGGCCACATCCAGTGCAGTCAGGGGTTACTCCAGGCTATGCGTTCAGAAATTACTCCTGGAAGGCTTGAGTCTCAATATGCGATGCTGGGTATTGAACCCACGTGGCCACATGCAAAGCAAGTGTCCTACTTATGCTGTTGTCGTTCTGGTCCCTAGTATTTATATTCTTAATAGTTAATTTTTATTTTTTCCTCTTGTTCTACATTCTCTATAATATTTACGTTCTCATGAAATAAAACAGAATGGTATTCTATATTGTTCTTTTTTGCTACTTCTATGGATGACATTCAGCTATTAGTTATTTATTACTATTATTCTTTAACTAACTTTAAAATTTAATGAATTAAATTGAATGGTATAAGGAATACTTTTTTCGGGAGCCGGGAGGTGACGCAGGAGGTAAGGTGCATGCTGCCTTGCCTAGGACAGACCACGGTTCGATCCCCCAGTTCCCATATGGTCCCCCGTGCCTGCCAGGAGCGACTTCTGAGCGCGTAGCCAGGAGTAACCCCTGAGCGTTACTGGGTGTGGCCCCCCAAAAAAAACAAAAACAAAAAAAGGAATACTTTTTTCATCTCTTTCAATTTTAGAATGCATAAGTAGAAAGTTTTAAGATTTCTCTCCATTAATGCAAAAGGTTTTCCCTTATATGTGTAAAAATCAGAGCTATTTTGCTTGTTGCAATTTAAAGGAACTCACTTATTAAAAATATTAGGAAAGACATTACATTATTGAAGAATAAAAGTATCCCTCTAAATGAAATATCTGTATTTTATAGATTTCCCTGCTAATGAAACTAGACAGTAAAATCAATTTTAATGAACAGTTTCTGGGTCATTTTGACTGCAATTTGGTTGTGAGCGGTGGAAAAAATGTTTGGCAGACACAAATGACATATATAATAATTTTTTCACAAGTAATTTTAGGAATACCACAGAAATTTTTATCTTTAATAGATTATTCCCTTATACAGAATTATTATAATATATCTTTGACTTTGCAAGCAATAGCTTTGTATGACTAGTGAGTTGTAAAGCTTACTCCATGTCCTTTAAGCTTTCTTTTGAGATGTTAATCTCACCTGGATGATCAGACCAACCCACCCAAATCTGGGATAGAACAGGCTGTTTTAAATAAATAATATAAAAGTCATGCTGGGGGGATGCAATAGGTAAAGCAGCAAAAGGCAGAGAGAGAGGGAGTGGGGACAAAGAAAAGCTGAGCAGAAGTAGAGGAAAAGCAGATGGTGAGAAAAGCCCTGAAATAAAAGAAACACGACTCCAATAAAACTTTAACTGACTGTTGTTAATTATGTTTCCACAATTACCCTGTATCTTCAGACTTGCTTGCAGAAGGGGCTAGAGGAGTCATGCCAGGGAGGACTCACCCAATACTTGAACTTTGTATTATTTATTTTATTTCAACACTGGATCTTGAACATGGACACAAGACCCAAGAAGGATCCAACGATGGTGAGTGCCTTGATCCTCTAGTGGCTAATCACAGCCTTCTTGAAATGGACTGAGAATGTAGAACCCAGAACATTGGTGTACACTGCGCCTGTTCTGAGCATGGAGGAGACCCCTATAGGCCTGACAGAAGCAGGCAGTGAAATAGAGAGAAATGAAGATTCAAAACAGCCTTCAAGAGATCAAAGCCTAGGGTCTTTCTTCTACAAAAGGTGCTTTGTGTGAGGACATCGGCCCCTAACCTTATAGAGATCTCTGATTGGGAAAAAAAAGTCAAAAAGAAAGCTCCATTTCAAGGGTATCAGCAGCAGGCAGATTCCAGCTTTGGAATTGAAGACTTTTCAGTCCTTGATGACCTTGGCAGTCAAACACAATTGGAGATGGAATAGAAGATGAAGGATCAAGCCCAGGCAAAGCAAAACTGAGGAGAAACTGTTTACTATCATATCCTGCATCTTAGCGTTGTTTCAGATTAGTCTCTTAACCCTATTTACATTGGTCATTATCTTGCTGCTTAATTTTATCTGTATGGATCTGCTTATTTTGTTCTAAGCCCCTCTGCAAACAGAAAATTTTGTACTTAACTTTAGTGGTATAATATTAGTTTGCACAATTCTAGGGAAAAGCATAATGTTGTTAGTTTTAACAGTTCTCAGCTATCCTAGTGAATGTTTCCCAATTGCTATATTGCTATGATGGTTTTTTTGTACATAGTGTAGCAACTTATTTTCAAACTGTATTATATGCAGAAATTTTCTTGTGATTTGTGTTTAGAGAAGTTTATGGAAAGGAACTTGGATGTTCAAAACTTATTAACAGTGGTTGGTGTAATAATGTTAAGAATTTTTAATCTATAAGTGTATCTGCAGAAAGTTCTGTTTATGCTCAGAAAAGTCTAGGGAAAAATTTATGATATATATAAGATGTGGAAAAGGCTGATTGTTTTGAGAACGATGTACACAATTTAAACTTTGATGCTTTAAGTTCTGACATGGAGTTCCTACCTCTAGGCAAGAACAGGAAAACAAAGTTTTGTAACTATTTTTTCAAACAGAAAAGGAGGATATATAACCCTTCCCCTAATGCCATTTTACCTAAGCTTTATTTTGAGATGTTAATCTACCACCTGGATGAAAACACCTGCCCACACCTACAGTAGGTTGAGATGTTTTAAGTAAAGAATAAAAAAGTCTGGCTGAGGTAGGTTGAGGTGAAGCAGCAAAAGGCAGAAAGAGAAAGGGGCAGAAAAAGCTGAGCAGGGAAAGAATATGAGGAAAAACAGATGGCAGGGAGACTCACGGTAGAGAAAAGTCATGAAAAATAATGTGAGCTTACTCCAATTAATATCTTTTCTGACTGCTGTGTATTATTTCTCCACCACTATCCTGCTTCATTAGACCATCCATCTGAGAGGTTAGAAACTTGTTGCCTGGTGTGACCTCACTGAACACGTGGATTTCTATATATTTTATATTTTTATTCTATAGTGAGTGATATATTAGCAATTCCATTTTGCACTTTAAACTTCCTAAAATATTTTTGTTTGTTTGGTTTTTGGTATTTTTCTGGGGCCACACCCAGTGATGCTCTTGTGTAGGCACTTGGGAATCGCTCCTGGCTTGGGGACCATATGGGACTCAAGGGTATTGAATCTGAATTACAGTCCATCCTAGGCTAGCCCTTTCAAGGCAGATAGATGCCTTACCTCTAATGCCACCACTCTGGCTCAAAACTTTCTTAAATATTCTGGTTGAAAATATTTTACATAGGGGGCCAGGCGGTGGCGCTGGAGGTAAGGTGCCTGCCTTGCCTTGTGCTAACCTAGGACGGACCGCAGTTCGATCCCCCGGTTCCCCATATGGTCCCCCATGCCTGCCAGGAGCGATTTCTGAGCGAATAGCCAGGAGTAACCCCTGAGCGTCACCGGGTGTGGCCCAAAGAAAAAAAAGAAAATATTTTACATAATTTTTCAGTGGAAAAATTACCAAAAAACCCACTCTAAATGTGTATGATTATTAAATTAATTTAATATTCAAAGTAGGCTTGAGTTTAGAAACTAGAGTAGCCCCTGAGCATCTCAGGCTGTGGTCCAAACCCTCAAGATCAATAAAAACATTCCAAAGTTGCATATATGTATATGTACATATATATATGTGTATCTATATACACCCATATACTGTATATGTATATGTATTGATTTGTCTGTACTGAACTCTTTTACCATGTTCAAGATATATAGAATTTATGCTCTCTTTCTCTCTTTCACACAAATGCTAATTTATAAATATAGAGAAACTAATGAGAAGAGAATCATAGTATATCACTTTGGAATTTTGTCATTTTATAAAAGGAAACAATAAATAAAGAATAAGAGAACTATAAAACAAATGAAAATTAAGGGGCCCGGGAGACAGCATGGAGGTAAGGCGTTTGCCTTTCATGCAAAAGTTCATCGGTTCGAATCCTGGTGCCCCATATGGTCTCCCGTGCCCGCCAGGAGCAATTTCTGAGCATGGAACCAGGAGTAACCCCTGAGCAATGCCGGGTGTGACACAAAAACCACAAAAAAAAAAGAAAATTAAGATAATATAAATACCTTGACATTTCTTATCAAAATTAAACATAAATGTAAATGACTGATTTACTCAATTCAGAGTCTTTCAAACTTATTTGACCTGACACCTTGATTTCAGAGAAAGAATAAAAGACTTACTGCCTGCTTTAGAAATCTGCCTTTGCTAAGAGACAAATTGAAATTGTTCATCACTTGTGCTTGAGGGTATTACAGATCCCTTGGGTTGTTTCAGTGCCCCTCCTCCCCCCACCATGGGATCATTTACTGTCAAAAGGCATGCAAAGGCTTAGCAGAATTTTTTAAAAGATATAACTATATGAGACTACAATTCAAAGCAATAAGATGGAATTTTTTTCATGCAACTGGATAGTAAAAGGCTTCTAAATTATCTGATAAAATAAGCTTTCTCAAAATTTGTGACAAGGTATAGATGATTATATGATGATAAAAAATTCAATTTAGGGGCCAGAGAGATAGCACAGCTTGTAGGGCATTTGCCTTGCACATAGCCAATCCAGGACAGAGGGTGGTTCGAATCCTGGCATCCCATATGCTCCCCCTTGCCTGCCAGGACTGAATTCTGAGTGCAAATCCAGGGGTAACCCTTGAGCACTACTGGGTTTGACTCCAAAATAAAAACAAAACAAAACAGAAAACAAAAAACAAAAAAAAATCAACTTAGTAAGAAAACACAGCAATAAAACAATAAAGTATAAATGATCCAATACTGGAATGCTCACATGCATTAAACAAATATGCAGATATCTGAAAAATAGATAATAATACAATAAGGGTAGGGTAATTCAATATCCATATTTTTTAGCAATGGATAGAACACATGAAGACAGAAGCCTAATAAATATTTGAATAGAAGTATACTTAAGTACAATGCAAACACATAAATAAACACACATAAAATATTTATGTATAGTAGCAGAACATTTATTCTAAATTACACGTGGAAAATATCTTTCCAGCATATATTATATTTAGGTTGTAAAGCAAATTTAAAAAATTTGAATGCCACCAAAGCAGTATCATCTGTGACTGAGCATGGAGGATAGGGCCTTTGAGTTCAAATAAAGAGCAGGTTTGATCAAGAGAGTAATTAGAAAAGCAAGAGATTTCATAATCAGGATCCTCCTCCCCACTTTTTTCCCAATGTTCTAATATATGTTGATGTTCTTTACACTTTATATTGAATCTCATCAATTTTTCTCTACAACTCTGTCATTTTGCTTTATAGACCTTCTATAAGTTCATAATATCAGCTTTCATACTCTTTGGTTCTCTCATTTTAATTGTAGTTTTTCCTTTTCTGCTTTAATACTTTCTTGCTACTGGCACCACTGTTTCTTTGAGCCATTAAACATCCTCAACATGGTATCATTAAAGTCATTTTCTGAGAGTTTTGAGAGCTGCTTGGCACTGGTAGACCATCTGTGTTATTATTTTCACCCATAGAGCTTGGTAGGCTTTTACAGGGCTTCCCTATAGTTTTTGTTATGTTCCTACTGTACTGAAGGTATATTTTTGAGTTTGAACCTCTGGAAATCTCTGAAGGATTAGACTGGGGCTTGCTGTTAAACTACTCTGCCTGTTTTTACCCAGTGGCAGGAGGTATAAATGTGAACAATAAATGAGATGTGAAGAGTAGAACAATCATGTGATTCAGGAAGTGGAGGTGGGTGTCCTGAGATGTCAGAAGATGAATGTAGAGACTGCTGGAACTTATCTGGAAAAGAGAGAATGCACTTCTGTTTTTGTTTGTTTGTTTGTTTGTTTTTAATGGGGATGCTAGCTGGGATGTTAGCCTCTTCTATAGAAGGCCTGAGATACGGAGGCGGGCTTACAGAGATGGTGCATATTAAACAGTTTAATTTTACGTAAAACTTCTATATTCAAGAAAAGTAATGTTTAGTCAAACCTACAATCTTGATTGATACAATCTCTTTTATTTGAGAGTTAACCATAGATAAGTGAACCTTTGTCAACTTACATTTTTAAATTAAAATTTTAGAAAGTAAAAATCTTTTTTTTTGTCCCCAATTTCCAATACAGACCAGGCAAGGGTCTGGGTTGAGGTGTATATAGGGTGCATTTACTGTACCTCCTCTTTCTATACAGTCCGTGTGAAGAACACAGCCTGTGGTAAGAATTGGGAGGCCTTATTTTTTTCTTTTCTTTTTCTTTTAATTTAAAAGTTTTGATTACATATGTCTTTGTGATTAGGTTTCGGTCATGTGAAGAACACCCCCTTCACCAGTGCAACATTCCCACCACCAGTATCCCAAGTCCCCCTCCCTCCCACCCCACCCACACCTGTACTCCAGACAGGTTTTCCAGTTCTCTCATTCATTCACATGATTATGGTAGTTTTCTGTGTATTTATTTTTGTAGCTGCACTCACCACTCTTTTTGGTGAGCTTCATGGAGTAAACTGGGAATTCCAGCCTCCTCTCATTGACTCTGATGATTGCTGCAATGATGATTTTTATTTTCTTTAAAACCCATAGATGAGTGAGACTATTCTGCGTCTCTCTCTCCCTCTGACTTATTTCACTCAGCATGGTAGATTCCATGTACATCCACGTATAGGAAAACTTCATGACTTCATCTCTCCTGACGGCTGCATAATATTCCATTGTGTATATGTACCACAGTTTCTTTAGCCATTCATCTGTTGAAGGGCATCTTGGTTGTTTCCAGAGCCTGGCTATTGTGAATAGTGCTGC
>PVKC010028824.1:0-15308 GCA_004027635.1 Crocidura indochinensis
CCCAAAAACCAAAAAAAAAAAAAAAAAAGAAAGTATTTTGAGGGGCCAGAGAGACAGCACAGTGATAGGGCACGCAGATGATTCAAACAGACAGTGATTCAAATCTTGGCATCCCATATGGTCCCCAGTGCCTGCCAGGAGCAACTTCTGAGCACAGAGCCAGGAATAACTCCCGAGGGCCTCCGAGTGTGACCCCCCCAAAAAAAAAGTCTTTTGAGTCTTAAAAAGAATATTGAAAAGAATATCCGAAGAGATAGCATGGAGGTAAGGCGTTTGCCTTGCATGCAGAAGGGCGGTGGTTTGAATCCTGGCATCCCATATGGTCCCCTGAGCCTGCCAGGAGCGATTTCTGAGCATAGAGCCAGGAGCAACCCCTGAGCGCTGCCAGTTATGACCCAAAAACAAACCAAAAAGAAAAGGGAATATTGTCTGTATTTTGTGTTTATGAAACTATTTTTTTCTATGTAGTCATATTTTTCCCTTTGGACCTGGTGCTTTGGAAACACACTGGCACACATGTATACAGGAACTTACACGTGTGTGCAGACACACAGGCACCTTAGGCGCGCAACTGTGTAGAGCTGCCCCCATTCCCTACTGCTCCCTTGCTCCCCTCCACTGCTCCCAGCTCTCTGGCTGCTGCCCCAGGCCTCCCCACTTCACAGGTTTCCAGTTTCCATTCCTGCCACTGGCAGATTCATGGGCCCCTGGTCCCTCTTGAATTTTTGTTCCCTAATCCTCAAAGGCACTTTGTTTTTCTCTGCTTTTTGGACCACACCCGGCTTACTCCTAGCTGAACTCAAAGAACCACATGGGGTGCCAGAGACTGAACCCCACTCAGTTGCATATCAGGTACCCTCCCTATCCTATCGCCTGTCCTATCGCCTCGGGCCCAATAACTCAAAGTTCTTCGAAGGCAAGTGCACAGTGGCCTCGCCACTTCCTTGAAGAGGGGAGGGAAATGTGAATTCCTGTTTTTATAACCAGCCCCCAGTTATGCATTAGTTATGTATTTCCCCAAAAAGTCTTCAACTCAGGACCAGGGGGAGATCAGCAGACTAAGCACAGGCTCTCGAGACAGGAGGCCGGGCCCTTGAGCCATGAGTCACCCCTAAGCACAGAGCCAGGAGCAGCCCTGAGCACTGCCATCAAAAACAGAAACAAGAATCTTCACCCCAGAACCTGCCCAGATAGAGCAGCTGACAGAGCAACTTTAACTAGCCTTTTATTGACATTTATTAAGCACCAACGTGCACAGCACTGAGCCAGGCACTTTCTCAAGAAGACAAAAATATCTGTTTCCCCTCAGTGAACTTCTCCACAGAGCCTGGGCAGCCGGGAACAACTGAGGCTTCAAACACAGCCTTTTGAACAAGGCAGCCTGACATTCTGGGACCTCACACCCACAACTACCCCCATAATCTCTGTGACAGAGACCATCTCTGGCAGCAAGCTCTTCTTCTGGAACATTCCCTCCAGTCTTGCCCACCCAGGGGTCACCCCATAAGTCAGGTTTCACAGCATCCTCGATGGCCCTTCCACCACTCGAAGCCACAGTGAAAATGCAGCTTCTTGGAGCACTTCAGAAGCATGTGAAAACCAACATTGAAGAGAGGCTTAGCTAGGGAGATCTGCAGGCAGAGGGGCAGAGCTGAGGATGAACCAAAGTAAGGACCAAAGTGAGGAGTGTGTGGCCCAGACTCCGGTCCCCAGGGGCAGAAGACACCTCATGCCACTCGAACCTACTGTCCAGATAGAGGGCCCTGAGGAAAATCTCCTCGGTCCTCAGGGGTAGTCTGGGTCTGGCTGCCCACATGGGCACCCTCATGACCCCTCAGTTCAGGACGGTGAACCTGCACCGGATCCCAGCTCCTTAACAGCTCCCGGCCGCTCCTGTGCCCAACACGTTTCGGCTCCAGGCTCGAAGCTGAGGTTGTCATAGATGTTCTCAGAGACACGGTTTTCAGGAGTGAGGACAGAATTTCGCGGGGACGGATCCTTGGAGCTAGACACTGCCTCCTCTTTGGCTGGCTGCTGCTGCACCAGTGCAGGGTTAACATCTGGCCCTGAAGGACAGAGTGGACACACAGTCAGGCAGGCAGCACTCAGGGGCAGGGTGGGAAGGTGCACAGAAGCCATAGACTCAGGGCACAACAGAGTATGGAGTTTCAAGTTTCTATTCACATCTGTTCACTGCTGCCCACCCCCACCATGGGTCCATATTCTCCACACCCCACCACCCCAGAACAAATACACAAACAAATGAGGCTGCAGAGAGAATATAGCTGGTAGGGCAATTGCCTTGTGCTTGACTTTACCTGCCAGCATCCCCTATGATCCCCAGAGTACCATTAGGAGTGATTCTAAATGTAGAGGCAGGATTGAGCTCTATACCACCAGGAGTGATTTCTGAGCACAGAACTAGGAGTGAGCCCTGAGCAATGCCAGGTGTGGCCAAAAGAAACAAAATTCTGCCTCTGGGGTCAGAGCAACAGCACAACTGGAGGATGTTTGCCTTGCATGTAGCCAACCTGAATCAATCCCCAGCATCCCATAGGGAGCCCCTATCCTGCCAACAGTGATTTCTGAGTGCAGAGGCAGGAGTAACACCTTGAGCACCCTGGATGTGGCCCAAAAATTAAAAAAAAAATTTTAATTCCTGTCCAGCGTCTGAGAGCTGAAGAAATGAACCTCAACTGACCTACATGTATGGGATGTATTTTTAAGCCTCATGACATCACTATTTTGGGAGCCACAAAAGCCATTTCAAAGGCAGCAGCAACATTTTAAAAACTGATGAAACCAAAGACCAGACGCTTCCCAGGAAGGGAAGGGCAAGACCTTTCTCTGACACCTTTTTTTTGTTTGTTTTGTTTTGTTTTGTTTTGTTTTTGGGTCACATCCAGTGGTACTCAGGGTTAATCCTGGCTCTGTGCTCAGAAATCACTCCTGGCAGGCACAGGGTGGGTGGGGAGGGAACATATGAGATGCCAGGATTCGAACCACCATTGAGTGGTCCTGGGTCGGCTGCTTGCAAGGCAAATGCCCTACCGCTGTGCTATCTCTCCGGCCCCAACACTTTGCTTTTTGTGGCTTCTTATGCACATCAGCATTCATGCTTCCTTTGCTGATCCAAGCCACGGTCTTAGATCAATCCCATGCCACAAAGACAGAAGCAGTGGAGACTCAGTATAGACTAAGAGAAAAGGCAGTGGCCCCACTCAGTGACAACCGAAGTTCCCAGCCAGGAAAGAGGCAGCGAGCGCTAGCAGAGTCGGCCAGCATAGCCACTAGGGCTTCCCACACCCGCCTGAGCCCATGGTCCCCAAAGCTAGGGGAGCATGGGTAGAGACTGACACATACCCACATAGCTGAGGATGACGGGCAGGAAAACCAGGCCATGCAGCAGGCCCAGCAGTGTGATGAGGAGGTTGAGCCGGAAGAAGAAGATCTGGATGAGCTGCGCTTTGGCCAGGCCCAAGACCAGGATGCCCGGCAGGTTGGTCATGGCCACTCCGGCAAACACCTGAGGTATGAGAGGTAGGCATGAGGTCTGATGCTGGCGACCAGCAGCACCCGAGGGCAGTGCCACTCACTCACCGCACTGCCCATGGAAACGGTGGCCTCCCGTGCTCTCTCCAGCCGGCTGGGCTCGGTGCTGACAGCAAAGGAACGGGTGATGTGGGACACAAACTCCACAGAGATGCCCACAGCCTGTGGGCAGAGAGGGCATGTCAGCCAGGGCAGAGCTGCGGGGTGTCTGGAAGGCAGGCCCCGGCCACCTGCTCACCGTGACCAGGTTGATGAGGGACACAGCATTGTAGGTGATACCCCACAAGGTCATGAATCCCACAGTGTCCACCAAGATCATGATGATGCAGAAGAGGTTGAGGAGGCCAGAGCGGAGGTCCATGCCCAGAAGCAGGTAGCAGACCACAAAGGTAGGCAGCAGGCACATGGACAGCATGAAGAGGCCCTCAGGCACGATGGTCAGGTACTGCTCGTAAAACACATTGGTGATCCTGCAGACACACGGACAGGTGAGACATGGCTCATGGAGAAGAGGGGAGGCTCTCTGGGGTTCAGGACTCTCTGGACAGAGGATCGGCATGGCAGAGCAAGCCTCACGTGTAAGGGAAGACCTCAAAGGCAGGGTCCGTGCCCGGCACCTTCCGCAGTGCCTCCGTGATGTTGGCAGCCAGCGCCCGCGATGCCCTCAGGGCTTCTGTGAAATCTTGGGAGTTCTTCAGGGGCTTGAAGTAGGCCATGAACCTGGAGGCTGGGCCATAGGACCATGGGAGGAAGAGGCAGTCAAAGTTGGTTCTGGGCACCCAGCTGGCCTCAGGGCTTGGCTCCAACCCGGAGCTTGCCCCCACTGAGGAAGAGTGAACGAGCTCGGTCTGGGCCTCTCGGGATCCCTGTGGGGTATCACACCCTGCTGTGTGCATGTTGTAGTCCCGTGGCATAGCATCTGCTTTGCTTGTGTAAGATCTAGGGGTCAGGTCAAGGCCTGAGAGAATGAACAGCAGGAAGGGTGCTGGCCTTGCATGTGGTCAACCTAGGTTTGATTCCACATCACACAGGGTTCCCTAAACACCACCAACAGTGATCCCTGAGTACAGAGCCAGGTACAGAGCCCTGAGCACAACTGAGTATGGCCAAAAGGAAAAAAATATGCTTTGTATTTTCAAAAGATAGCTTCATTGACTAATGTCAATGTCTAATGTCCTGTAGAGGCCAGAGGGGAGAGAAGACAGGAGTGTAGTGGCTCTGGGTGGACCATCACTCACTGGACCAGCTGCATATGGCCCACATCAGGCATTGTCTGCTTATGTGGGAAAGGCTATGGGGGAGTAGGGCAGAGGCACGTGAGGTCTGAAGATAAGAACCAAGAAAAACCCTTGACAGCAGGACTGGGGCCATCAAACTCTGCTGCCATTGCCCAGTGACCTTGCCACATGGATTCCATGGACCTGACTTGTGGACCCCACTCAATGCCCAGTGATCTCCCAAGCAACCCCCAAGGGCAGCCCTAGGGCCTGACTCTGAGCCACTGGCCTGGCTAGACCAGCCCCACATGGAGCACTGCTTTAGGACCACAGAGAGAACAGAGAGTCCTTTAGGCTCACAAGACGCCCCAGGGAATCGCTCTATCCTGAGGACAAGGTTCTGCTCACCTAAGATCTGGCCCTCAGGGTCCATGTTCACAGAGGTGCTATATGCAGCCAGGCCCCTGGTAAGAGAGAGAGCAGGAGTTGAAGGGTTCAGTTCAGTCCCTTCCACCCCCAACCCTGCTGTGGCCCCCCACAGATCCCAGACTTACCCTTTAGGGCACTTAATGTTGGGTACGTCGCTGAGAAACCAGGGTAGGAACCTGTGAAACTGCTCAGCTGATGGCCTCACAGGTCCCACTGTCAACCCCATGCAGGTCTTCAAGCAATTAAAAGAAGCTGCAGGAAGTATCAGAGCTGGGTGGACCTGGCCTCCTGTTACTAGGCCCCCAGAGTACTGCCCTCATTACCAACTGCTCCAGATTCCTTCCCCACAGGCTGCTGAAGAACAAGAAGCCCCCAGGAACCCTCTGCACTGCAACCAGGAGGTGGTAGTCCTCATCTCGCCCTCTGCCCCAAACTGCATGGGGTCAGTGTGGACACAGCACTGAGGGTCCAGCTAATCCTGCAGAAGGGATGGTGACTAGAGCACCTGCCCACTCTCCTGACTGACACTCACCGACAGTCGAAGGACAGAACTGATCCTTGTTGGAGCCCCAGGAGTAGATACGGCAACAAGAAGTTGACAAGAGGGAAGCCGGGGTGAGCCAGTCGATGAAGTCATCCACCCAGGAGGAGGCAGGAATGGCCAGGTAAGACCTGCAGGGGGCAGAAGGTCAGAGCAGGGACCAGGTGGACATATCAGTAGGACAGGGTGGGCAAGGTGGGCAGGACAGGGCAGGCACTCACATATCAGGAAACTCAGTGGCATACTGAATCTTCTGCGTTAGGGAGTAGCTCTCACAGCCAGCACTGGAGCAGATGGCATTCATGCCTTCCTTGCTGGAGAAGTTGTAGCCCCCCGTGGTGACAAAGTACACTGGAGCTCCCACCTCGAAGTAGCGGTTCAGAAAGAGGAAATAGTCCAGCAGGTAGGAGTCCTGAGAGGAGGAGAACCCATGAGGCCAGGGCAGCCCCAGACATTCACTGCTGCATGCACATACATATCCCCAGAGTAGTGTTTCTACGGACTCACTAAATCAATATGCAAAAACATGCAATATACAGGCTGGATAGAGAGAACAGGGTAGACTCGGATTTGATCCCCAGCCACATAGTTCCCTGATCCCCACCAGAAATGATCCCTGAGTACAGAGCCAGGAGTGAGTTCTGAGTCCCAAAGGTATGACCCCAAAATAGAACAAAAAGAAAAAAATGACTGGCTCAGCAGAGAAGGAAAGACAGCTTGGGGTCAGGCACAAGGCTGTGAGTTAAATCCTGGCACCACATGCCTCAAAGCTCAGCCAGAACCTTGAGCACTGTAGGACCTAGGCATGTGACTTATGGGACCCCAGATTTGGAAGATCCTGACTGGTCAGCCAAGAATCACCAGGAGTGGGACCCGGGAGATAGCATGGAGGTAAGGCGTTTGCCTTTCATGCAAAAGGTCATTGGTTCGAATCCCGGAGCCCGGAGTAACCCCTGAGCACTGCCGGGTGAGACCCAAAAAAAAAAAAAAGAATCACTAGGAGTGACCCTGAGCATGTCTGAAAGCCTCCGAAAAAAATATGAAAGACTTAGGGGGCCAGGGCCACAGGACAGCGGGGTGGGGCACTTGTCTTACAGGCAGTAGACCTAAGTCAAATCCTGCCAAGAGTCAGCCCTGAACACCATTGGATGTAGTCCCAAAAATACAAAAGTCAAAACAAAACAATATGAATAACAACATAAAAAAACTGATCCTAGGGGCCAGAGTGATAACACAGTGGGGAGGGTGTTTGCCTGCATTTAGCTGAATCAGGTTTGGTTTTTGTCATCCCATAGGGTCCCCTGAGTTCCTTCAGGAATGATTCCTGAACTCAGAGACAGGAGTAACTCTTTTTTTTTTTTTTTTTTTTTTGTTTTGGTTTTTTGGTTTTTTGGTCACACCTGGTGGTGCTCAGGAGTTACTCCTGGCTATATGCTCAGAAATCGCTCCTGGCAGGCACAGGGGACCATATGGGACGCCAGGATTTGAACCAACCACCTTCAGCCCTGGATCAGCTGCTTACAAGGCAAACACCGCTGTGCTATCTCTCCGGTCCAGGAGTAACTCGTAACTCGAGAACCACCAGTTGTGTCCCCAAAAACATAAAGAAAAAAAAGCGGGGCTGGTGAGGTGGCGCTAGAGGTAGCTAGCCTTGCAAGCGCTAGCTAAGGAAGGACAGTGGTTCGATCCCCTGGCGTCCCATATGTCCCATATTGTCCCAAGCCAGGGCAATTTCTGAGCGCTTAGCCAGGAGTAACCCCTGAGCATCAAACGGGTGTGGCTCCAACCCCCCCCCAAAAAAAGAAGCAACAACAACAACAATTAAAAAACCTATCTGGACTGGAGTGATAGCACAGCAATAGGGCGATTTCCTTGCACGTGGCCAACCTGAGTTTGATTCCCAGAATCTCATATGGTTCCCTGAGCCTGCTAGGAGAGATTTGAGCACAGAGCCAGGAGTAACCCCTGAGCGCCATCGGATGTGGCCAAAAAACAAACAAGAAAAGCTGATCCTTATAATTCACCACATCAACAACATATACCTGGGAAGTATTTGATAAATGTACATGATTATATCAATCGACACTGAAAAGAACAGGGCAAAGCTGGAGCAATGGGACTGCAGGGAGGGCATTTGCCTTGCACATGGCCAACCCAGGTTCACTCCCCAGCATCTCCAAGGGTCTCCAAAGCACCGCCAGGAAAAACCTCTTAGGCTTCTCACCAGTGTGATCTCAAACAAACAAAGAAATCAACAAAAATGAGCCTGGATAAAATCCATTGTTCCTTTATGTAAAAACTCTTAGCATCCAGGGGTCGGGCGGTGGCGCTGGAGGTAAGGTACCTGCCTTGCCTTGTGTTAACCTAGGACGGACCGCTGTTCGATCCCCCGGTTCCCCATATGGTCCCCCGTGCCTGCCAGGAGCTACTTCTGAGCGAACAGCCAGGAGTAACCCCTGAGCGTCACTGGGTGTGGTCCAAAAACCTAAATAAATAAATAAATAAATAAATAAATAAATAAATAAATAAATAAATAAATAAAAACTCTTAGCATCCATTGGAGAGATGGTGGGGGAAGATTCTCTGGTACAACATGGAGGTCCCACCCACAAAAAAAAAAAAAAGAACAAAACACTGAACAAACTAGGAATGGAGAGATTCCTTAATATCTTAAAAACCAATGCTGAGGGGCCGGGCGGTGGTGCTGCAGGTAAGGTGCCTGCCTTACTGCGCTAGCCTTGGACGGACCACGGTTCGATACCCCGGTTCCCATATGGTCCCTCGTGCCTGCCAGGATCGACTTCTGAGCGCATAGCCAGGAGTAACCCCTGAGTGTCACTGGGTGTGGCCCAAAAACCAAAAAAAAAAAAAAAAAAGCAATGCTGAAACCCACAAGGCAAACACAATACTCAGGAGCAAGAAGCAAGGGATGGAAGTGTTTCTTAAACAACAGCAAAGCGAGGATGCTCCCATGTTTACCAATAGTCAGCATTGCAGGAAGCTCCAGCCAGAGAAGTGGGCAAGAGAAAGGAAGGGGTAATTCCCCAATCTGGGGAGCAAATAAACCCACCCTTGGGCCTGAGAGTTAATGGGCTAAGCACAGCTTTGCACATGGGAGAATCAGGTGTAGTCCAGCTACCCCAGGGCCCTCCTCCCATGCCACCTCCAGGCCTAGATGTATTTTTCAGTCCTTTCCTGGCCACAGGATATATCACTTCTGCCAGGCCAAAGGTCCCACAGCCCTGCCCCCACAGCTCCCTAAATCCTAAAGACCTGGGTCATGTGGGGCAGCCACCAGCACCCAAGGGGCCCATCGCTCACCTGGGGCAGAGCCAACTCCTGGTTCAGGCCCACGGAGATGTGGCACATGAAATAGAGGCTCATGGCGAACAGGGCAAAGAACAGCAGCACCTGGGGAGAGTCACCTGTGACTCTATAAGCTCTGAACCCCACCACTCCCCAGGCTCCTTTCCTGTCCCACACTGAGAAACACTCAGGGAGTGGCAGAACCACATGCAGGTCACCCGCCCCAGGGCCAACCCTGGATGCCCCCAGCCCCACTTACCACCACTATTCTGGTGACTTTGTGCAGGAGAAATGGGGCGTAGAACTTGCGGAAGAACCGCAGCAAGAGTCCCTCACTTGGGGCCACTGGGGGTGATTCCTGGGATTGAAAGCAGCAGCAGACATCCAGCCGCGAGGCCTGCAAGGGAGGGAGGTCTGCTCAGATGGGATCTAAGAAGACTGGAACCTCCTCTCGGGGGACTATGTCAGCCAACACACATGGACACAGGTAATGGGGACAAAGGAATGTGGGATACGGGGACATGGGACATGGGAAATAGAGACATAGGGACACAAGGATGCAAGGACCTGGATACAATAGGAACAAGAACATGGGACATGGGGATATAGGGACACAGGAATATGGGAGCACTGGGACATAGGAGACATGGGGCCAGGAACATGGGACATGGGAGCTTTTGGCTTTATACTCCGTCACCATTACGCTTACTCGTAACTTCTCACTGACTCATAGACCCTTCCCAGCAACTCTGGCTGTATTTCATTTGGGGTCCTTGTGTCAGCGTCCCAAGCCCTGCCTGCCTTTCCTTGGCCCTACCTCCTCATGGCCCTACCTCCTGCCTCCTGCTGTCCAGGGAAAAGAGTGCCACGAAGGCAGACATCTGCAGCAGGAAGTCCAGCAGCACGGCCAGGCCCGAGGTCAGGGCAAATGTGCGCACAGCTGGCATAGGCGTCAGGGCCCCTGTGGGTGGGGGCAGTTAGGGTTGGAGAGCCGACCAGGATTGAGGGAGCCTGGCCAGCCTCCTTTCCAACATCTTGGGAGTTCGTCTGGCCCAGGAAGTTGGGAGGACCCCAGCTCACCGAGAAAGAAACAGATGGCCTCAGACAGGCTGCATAGGAGCATGCTGGGGGCCACCCTGCCCAGAGCACGCCCAATGTGGGCTTCCCTCTGCTCCCCTGCTCTTCTGGGCAGCCTCTACGAGGAAGCAAGAGGGTTTCTATGTCAGCGCCACTGTCAGCACCACAGGCCAGCAGGACACATTTGGCCTGAGCCCCCCACATACACAAGACACTAACAATGTTCTGGTCCAACTCCCTCCTTTCTGGACAGCCCAGAGAAACACTGTCTGAGACAGGGGTGCCTATGGATTCTTTGTCCCAACATATGTCAACAGGAGAGGTCATACCAGCCCTGGCTCATCCTTTCATGCCTCTAAGCCTTGCACAGGCCAGCAAGATCACTGAGGGGGGCAGCATGGGCTCTCAGGTGAGAAATGTCAGTGGGAATATTTATGGCAGAGATGAGCAAAGATGGGCAGTAAGCACCCTTCCTAACTCTGGGAATGGAAAGACAAATCTGGGGCAAGAGGCCAGGTACAGGCCAGAGTAATAATATAGCAGGGAGGACATTTTCCTGGCACATGGCCTACGCAGGTTCAATCCCCAGTATCCTATATGATCTCCCAAGCCTGCCAGGAGTGATTCTTAAGCAGAGAGCCAGGAGTAACCCCTAAGCATCAAGTGTGGCTCAAACATCTCCCAAAAAGAAGCCCAGTGGTCAGGGTCAGCATGTGGGTATAGTGGAGACTTGTCTCTCACCTGGTACTCGAGGACGAAGATGAAGATGTTGTCTGCGCCCACAGCCAGAACCAGGAAAGGCACCACTTGCAGGATGACCAGGGAGGAGGGGATGCCCAGGTAGGAGAAGAAGCCCATGGCAGCCATGACTGCACCCAGCACCACAGCTATGCCGCCCAGGCCCAGTGTAGCCTTGGAGTCCACCTGCCGTGGAAGGATAAACTCAACCTACTGCCAATCCTTTCCCTGCCAGAGCACCCCATCCTAGCATGTAGTGGGGACCAGGTGTGGGGCTTCTCTGTTTTGGCCACTCTGCACTGCTGTCCCCTGACAGACAGGAGATGGCCCATGTCTTCCTCAGCCACATTCTCAAACATCTCAGGCTTGTGCTCAGCTAAGTCAGCATGTGCCAGGGACAGAATGGAGACACTTGCAGCCTTGAGGACAGCATTTCCAAAGGTCACCACCCCTTAGGGGAGACTCTGGGGTGTCCACTGTTGCTATTTCCAGTCCAAAGGCTCTAGAGCCCATCCAATATCCCAGGCTCTCACCAGCACTCGGCTGCCCCTGGAGTAGCTGCCCAGCGCCAAGGCGATGTACAGGAAGATGACCAGGTAACTGACTGCAAAGATGGGCAGGTCCTGGGCCGTGGTGCGGTTAATCTCATCCTCCAGGGATCGCTGGGACAACAACAAGCCCTCTGAACCCCAATGGACTGGCCTGGCAGCCGTGAACCCAATGAACCCCAAGAATGGGTTGAGAGGGCCAAAGAAAGAGTCCCACGAGGAAGGTGCTCCAGCCAAACTGGGATGGTCCCTGCTCCCACACAGGGTTCCCCCACTCTGGCCCCACCAGGAGTAAACCCTCAGTACAGCTCAGTGTAACCCCAACTACCCTCCATAAAATAAAAAATAACAATGTTCACGCCACCCCAACCTCCTCCATGGGGGCTGCTGGCCCAGGGTCACTGCTGGGATTCCCCAAACCCCTCCAGCCTACCTCTGCCATAAAGGTGACCTCAAACTTCCCAGCCATCTGCTTCTGAAAGGCACGCATCTCCTCCAGGAAGCCCTCCTCCCACAGCCGGGCCTGGGCCAGCCGCCGATCCCCCAAAGGGAAATTGTTGAGCGAGAAGGTCATGATCAGGGCCTCTGCCTCTGAGTAGTCTTTTCCTGGGACACCAGGTAGTCACTCACCCTCTGGCTGCAGCCCCCACACCACTGGCCCCCCACCTTTCTTGTCAGCTGGTCCTACACCCAACTTACTTCCCCATGCAAAGCCTCAGGCTGGGCACAAAATCAGTGATTTTGAGCACAGCTGTGAAATGAAGGGGAGAGCAGGGAAAGGAGGAAGGACAGAGAGGGGCTGCAGCAAATGCACTCACAATTACATACACACTCATGCTCACACTCACAAATTCACATTCACATTCTCACACTCATTCACGCACACACACACACACACACACATCTCTCACTCACACACACTCACATGTGACTCCACTAGTATTGCCACCCAGGCCCGAAAAGCCCACTCCTCACACTCTCTTGCCCTGGTCCCTTTGTCCTATCTGACCCCAGGCCCCCACTTACCTTTGTAGCCGCCCACAGCGAGGAAAGGGAAGACTGGGGCCCCATAGTCAGCCATACAGCTCAGGGCCAGGGCGGTGCCATCTTTGAAGGTGAGGGGGGCGCTGAGGGGAGAAAGGGAGGCACCTTCAAACCTGCTCCATACCCACCCCAGATACAGGCTCCGGAAGCACCCCAGACACCTCAGACATTTGCTCCTATGGGGCTGTCAGCTCCTCACTACAGGGTAGCCCTGCATGCCCCAGATGTAGTGTGAGGGGACGTACAGACCCAGGCCCCAGTGCAGCATGTCTGATTGACACACCTACGGGCCTCCTCCCTCCAGTGCAGTGCCATGAGGGCCTGAGTCCAAATCATCCTCCAGCGCACAGTCACCAGCTCAGGCAGACCCAGGCACATCTCTGCCCCTCAGCAGGGGAGTGAGGTACATCCCTTTGAACGCCTCTCCAACCTGGCTGAAAGGCAGCCCAGCTGCTGCTGTATGACCCTAGCCACTCTCTGTTCCTCTGTGAACCTAGTGCTGCCTAATGATAAGACAGACGTGACTGCTGGCATGAGGGTCTGGAATCACACTGAAGTCCAAATAAAGAACTGGGGAGGGGCTGGAGTCTTCTCCTGAGGGATGGGGGCACAGACTGTAGTTTGCCAAGACTTGGGGTCATCTGTAGGGCCAAGAGCCCTCCTCTCTAATCCAGGGGTCTCAGACTGACCTAGGGTCTTCCAGGAGTCCTGGGCACTCTTTCTGATCATAGACTAAAGCCATAGACTATTTTCATAAAATTAAGACTCAGGGCCAGAGAGATAGGGCAGTGGGGAGGGTATGTGCCCAGCACTCAGTTGACTGAACCTGGGTTCAATCCCCAAGTACCCCATAGGTTCATCCAAGCTCACCAGGTGTAATCCCTGAGCTCAGAGCACTGAGCACCAGCACGTATGGGCCCCCCCCCCCCAAAAGAAATCCAAAGAAAGAGCACTTATTGCATTTTGGGCGTGACATCAAGACTGCCCAGTTATCTGAAAGGACAATGACAAATATTCCTCCCTCTCCTGGATGTGAGAAGCCACAAATGCTCATTGATTTTCAACCACAGACAAATCCAGAGCCAGATACTTGAATCCATCCAGCTGTCACTGCTCCAAGACTGCAGGGTCCGGGAGAATTTTAGCAGCTGGGACTCTGCAACTGCAACTGCACTGGGTCCCTACTACCACACATCTAAGTGCAGAGCAAGGGAACTCCTGAGCATTGCTGGGTATGACCCAAAAGGAGTGGAGAAAGAAAGAGGGAGATTTGCAATGATGTAAAACACTACTTGGGGCCGGTGAGGTGGCGCTAGAGGTAAGGTGTCTTGCCTTGCAAGCACTAGACAAGGAAGGACCTCAATTCGATCTCCCGGCATCCCATATGGTCCCTCCAAGCCAGGGGCAATTTCTGAGCCCTTAGCCAGGAGTAACCCCTGAGCATCAAACGGGTGTGGCCCGAAAAACAAAAAAAAACAAAACAAAACAAAAAAAAACCAACACTACTGACTTCTTATTTTTAAAACTATGCTGTTTATGTCAACGTGGAACTGGCTGACTTTTATTCTTTTTTATTTATTTTTTTTTTTTTTTTGGTTTTTGGGTCACACCCGGCAGTGCTCAGGGGTTACTCCCGGCTCCATGCTCAGAAATTGCTCCTGGCAGGCACGGGGGACCATATGGGGCACCGGGATTCGAACTGATGACCTTTTGCATGAAAGGCAAACGCCTTACCTCCATGCTATCTCCCAGGCCCCGACTTTTATTCTTTTTAACTGAAAAATAAAGGGCTAAGGAACTACTCAGAGGATCAGAACACGTGCCTTTCATGCACGGGGTTTGACTTCAATTCTGGGTACTGTCTATCCCCAGTCTCACAGGTGTGGCTTGCTGTCCCCCAGTTCTGCTCTGGGGATTGAGCACAGATGCTTCCATGTTCAGGACTTATTTCTGACTCTGCACTCAGGGATCATTCTTCACAGTGTTTGGGAGAATATATGGGGTGCTGGAGACTGAACCAGATCAGTTGTGTGCAAGGCAAGCACCCTCCCTGCTGTGCTATCATTCAGTCACTATAATGTTTTCTCTTGTATTTTCCTCTCTTTATCTTTTTGTTTGTTTTGCTTTGGGGTCAGACCCAACAATGCTCAGGTCTTACTCATGCCTCTTCACTCAGGAATCATTCCTGATGTTTGGAGACCCTATAGGGTGTTGAAGATTGAACCTGGTTAGGTGCGTGCAAGGCAAAGGCCCTCTCTGCTGTGCTATTGCTCCAGCCCCAGTATCTTTTTTGTTTGTTTGTTTTTTGGGCCACACCCGGCAGTGCTCAGGGGTTACTCCTGGCTGTCTGCTCAGAAATAGCTCCTGGCAGGCACGGGGGACCATATGGGACACCGGGATTCGAACCAACCACGTTTGGTTCTGGATCGGCTGCTTGCAAGGCAAACACCGCTGTGCTGTCTCTCTGGGCCTCTTTCTTTCTTTCTTTCTTTCTTTCTTTCTTTCTTTCTTTCTTTCTTTCTTTCTTTCTTTCTTTCTTTCTTTCTTTCTTTCTTTCTTTCTTTCTTTCTTTCCTTCCTTCCTTCCTTCCTTCCTTCCTTTCTTTCTTTTTGTTTTTTTGGGGGTCACACCAGGCAGGTTCAGGGGTTACTCCTGGCTCTGTGCTCAGAAATCACTCCTGGGAACCAGAGAGATAGCATGGAGGCAGAGTATTTGCCTTGCATGCAGAAAGACGGTGGTTCAAATCCTGGCATTCCATATGGTTCCCCGAGCCTGCCAGGAGCAATTTCTGAGTGTAGAGCCAGGAGTAATCCCTGAGCGCTGCCGGGTGTGACCCAAAAGCCAAAAAAAAAAAAA
>PVKC010028826.1:0-15295 GCA_004027635.1 Crocidura indochinensis
TTTTTTTTTTTTTTTTTTTATTAAATGAGTATATTGGCTTGATTATTCCACAGCATTTAAAGTTAAATATTTATACTACTAGTTTGGAAATTGGATTGTACATACTACAACATGCAACTTTGAAATTCAGAAAGTTTTGCTCAGGTGTGCATCTAGGGAGCATATCATATGGATATGATATGTAGGGAGTTTATCATATGGATACTTCATCCATATGATAGTTTGACTTCACTATAGATGCCTTTTTTTTCCCTCCTGCAGTTCATGTACTTCTTATTGGTCAAGCTATGTCTGCTCTTTATGGCTGGGATTCAGAGCTGAATCAATTCTCTTTTATTCTGGAAGCACCTTCTGCTCAAGATGTAGCTTCTGTTACTGTTAAGTTCCTCAACTCAAGCAAGAACTTAATTGCTTTAATGGGAACCCCCCACTCACACATGTATGAACTGGCCTACATTTCAAGCCAGTCTGACTTTATTCCTAGGTAAGTTCCACATTTTATGCTGAATATTTATGATCATCATATTTTTATATTGTACTAAATTTCAATACATATTTAGTGGTCTAAAATGTCCAACTGTAAGAACTATTACTTATAAGCCAGTGTTCAGTTATTACTCATATTTATACTACTATTACATGTACATTTTTTAAAAATTTTATTTGTAAATGCTATTTTTCTAAATCTTTATTATTATTAATCAGTATGGTAAGTCAGTTGACTGACTTAGTTATTTTTTGGGTAATTTACTATGCATGTCTTTAAGTTGTTCTATTTGACTTATTTCATTTATATGTAAATATTTTATGCTAGTTCAGGTGAGTTGATATTTGAACCCGGTGACAGAGAAGCTGTCATAGCAATAAATATCCTTGACGATGCACTTCCAGAGGAAGAAGAGTCCTTCAGAATTCAACTTAAAAATCCCAAAGGAGGAGCAGAAATTGGCATTAACGGTTATGTAAAAGTAACTATTCTGTCTAATGATGATGCTTATGGAGTTATTGGTTTTGCTCAGGTAATGATAACAAAGATTCTGCTGTCAGAAGTCAAATTCACCTATTTGATTGTGCTTTTCTGCTATACACTACTTAGTGACTTAGTGATCAGTATTTAGTAATCATATAACAAGTATCTTAATCTTCTTCTTTCTCTGATTCACCCTCTTAACTATGTCTTAGGTGAATTATATTGATATCTGAAATTAATTGTTTAGTTTATTGAATCCTCTAAACATTTTTTGAATTGATTGCTAGTCTGTTTCTTTAATGGTTTCCTTCATTCCTTTCTCCCTTTCTCCTTCCATCCCTCCCTTCCTTTTTTCTCTCTCTCCTTCCATCCCTCCCTTTCCCCCTTCCTTCCCACTCTTCCATCCTCTCTCCCTTCTTCCCTTTTTTCCCTCCCTCCCTTCCTTTCTCCCTCTCTCTTGATATAATTGAATTAAAATTTTTTGCTCCTTGTTAATGTGGAAATATTGATTTTGGAATTTTATTAGTTGGTTTTTGTATAGGAGTTAACTCTGATCTTAGTCCTGCTTTTAGAGGATGCTGATGAAGCAGATACCAACACACTAAACAATGTCCTGTTACATTTACTATACATATTAGTCTTGTTAAGCCTTTATGATTTCTGTTTAGTGAAAGACAGAAAAAATAGGAAAGGAAGTATAGGTAGAAAGACAGATAAGAGAGAGAAAGAAGAGAGAAGAGAAAAAAGAAAAGAAAAAGGGGATGCTTCTACTTTATGTGCTTTGTACACATTGAGTTTCTTTTCCTCAGAGACCTATGCACACCTTTCTCCAGGTTGAGTTCTATGACCGACTTTACCAGATAGAAAAGGACATCCATTTCAACTTCATTATTTAGTCCTATTTTCAACATGTATTTGCATTGCCTAAGTAGATTTATAATCTGCAATCTGATGTCATTCTCTGGCATATTTTGCAAGTCAGAAACACCAACTCAAATTGACTTAAACTCTAAAAATATGATCTACAAAATGGTATTTAACTCATTGACCATTGTTATTATTTTTTTTTCTTTTAAAACATTCTGAAGAATTCCTCTGTACAGTCTTTTTGTTTTTGTTTTTGTTTTTGGGTCACACCCGGCAGTGCTCAGGGGTTACTCCTGGCTCCATGCTCAGAAATTGCTCCTGGCAAGCACGGGGGACCATATGGGGCACCGGAATTCGAACGGATGACCTTTTGCATGAAAGGCAAACGCCTTACCTCCATGCTATCTCCCGGGCCCCTCTACAGTCTTTTGGGCCTCTTATTTCTAGAGGAAATTTGGGTGATGATGAGTGTTTCATAAAGATTTTATGGTTATGTTAATATTCATCTTACTAATCCTTATTAAGAAAGGGGAACTAGAGAGAGACTTCTCTTTGAAAAATATTTGTCTTACTAACAAACTATATGCATATTTTAATATCAAGGCACTCTTTATAGGAATGTTTAATTGTCTTGAGAAGGATTTTATTACTTTGTGAAATCTGTAATGATGTTAAAATCAATAATTTGGGGGGGAATTGGGCTTTAAGATCATCCAGTACTAGGGCCAGGAATATATAGTGTTGCTAGCAGTTTGTGGTGCTGGAAATTATCTGGCCACCTTAGCAGTGCTCGGGAGACCTTATGGACACTTTAAAAAGTGCTCGGGGTGGAGTTTCCTCTAAGATTGTACTCTGTGAAGCTCTATGGACCATGGTGCACCAAAAATCCAACCTGGTCAGATGCAAGGCATATTCTTTAACCATTTTTGATTATAAAAATGTTATACAATTTTCTGTCCCTTCAAATTAGCACTCTGAATAGAGGTCTTTTGAACTCTCAGGAAATAATGGCTGACTCAGTTATTCATATTAAAAAAACTAACTGGAAAAATTTGAAGAAAAACTTTTTTTGATTTTTGGGCCAAATCTAGCTGTGCTCAAGGATCACTCCTTGATGGTTGGTGCTGCAGGTATCATATCGGGTGCCAGGGATTGAGCCCAGGTTGGCCATATGCAAAGCAACTTCCATACCTTCTGTACTTTCTAGCCCTCTATCTTTGTACTTCATATTCTGGTTTCATTTCCTCTGGATAAAACCAGGGACTATTTTGAGAAAATATTAATTGAAGCTTTTTTTTTTTTTTTGGTTTTGGGTCACACCCGGCAGTGCTCAGGGGTTACTCCTAGCTCCATGCTCAGAAATTGCTCCTGGCAGGCACGGGGGACCATATGGGACACCGGGATTCGAACTGATGAACTTTTGCATGAAAGGCAAATGCCTTACCTCCATGCTATCTCCCGGGTCCGAGAAAATATTAATTGAAATATTACTTTTTTTGTGGGGCTCTGGAGCTACACTTGACTGTGCTTGAGGTCTGTTCCTGGCATTCTGCTTAGAGGTTGCTCTCACTAGTACTCAGGTACCATGCATTGCTAGGAATAGAACCTGAATCTCCCTCATGCATAGCATGTACTCTGACTTATTGATCCCTCTCTCCAGCCTCTGAAGTATCAAGTTTGAAGAAAAATTAATGGAATGATTAGCGAAAAGATTTCGGCTGTTAGATAGGAATATTATAGTCACTCAAATGTAGAAAGCATATGGAGCTGAACAGAGGGCAAAATATTGGTGAGAAGAAAGTACAAATATATATGCAAGTGAAAGAATAATCTTTGGCAAAAAAAGAAGAAGAAAACAATCATGGAGCTGGAGCAGTGTCACAGCAGTAGGGAATTTGCCTTGCACACGACTGACTTTGGATGGACTGCAGTTCAATCCCCCAGCATCCCATATGGTCCCCCAAGCCAGGAGCGATTTCTGAGTGTAGAACCAAGAGTAACCCCTGAGCATTAGCAGGTGTGGCCCAAAACCCCCCAAACCATAAATAAATAAAAAGAAAATAAAGAAAAAAGTCATAAAGGTCATTAGTAGATGATTAGAAAATTCAATCAATTAAGACATGAAAGCTATAGAAACATTTGTAGAATACGAATTTAAGTATAAGATGTTTGCAAGTTATTGAAAAAGTATTCAATTTATTTATAAAGAATCAATTCTTATGACATTGATTAAATTGAATGGGGAGACCAGATAGACCAAATTTGTATCTAATAAGTAAAAAATAGACATACAAAGATTACCTTGAGACTACAGAGGAAAAGTCTCCTCTCCCAACTTTATTGATTTATATACATAAAATAATTTATTGATGCAATGGTATATATCAGGATTCTATGCCCTGGAGAACAATGTCATACATCTTCAAAATATATGTTACCACAATACAACTACCACCAAAATAATAATGTCTCTTACAAAATAGATGAAACTCTCTAATGTTTTCTTCTACATTCATTTTCTATGGTAACCTAAGTATTATAGTCAAAATCTAAGGGTTTCTTTTGGTTTTGGCTTGTTTATTTCCTGGTTTTGTTTCTTTATTTCCTACATATGAGTGTGTGATCATTGGTATTTATTTTTCTCCTAAATTATTTTCATTAATGTGGCCCACTCATATTAATAAGCATGACAGTCCCTATTAGCCCATTGTTGCAGTAGGATTAGATATTTACTTGTTGGGTTTTTATTTTATTGGTAGTGTGATACCCAACCTTACTTTCAATGCTAGTTATTTTCCTCTTAACTTTCATGTTGTAAAATTTAAAAACTCACAAGTACTTTTTTCAGTGATTTCAGTTAATTGTGAATTCCTGTATATTTTTCAGAATTCCTTATTTAAGCAAGTGGAGGAAATGGAGCAAGATAGCCTAGTAACCTTGAATGTGGAGCGTTTGAAAGGAACATATGGTCGTATAACCATAGCATGGGAAGCTGATGGAAGTATTAGTGATATATTTCCTACTTCAGGAGTGGTATGTAATTTATAAGATTATGCGAGTCATTTTTAAATTATGATTCTTATTGATGTATGTCACCAAATTATAGATGAAATGTTAGACCATGTCAATACTGGATTTTACTAACAAGAGGGATTCAATTTATGATTAGTTTTAGTGTTGTGATTCTTTTTGTTTTTGTTTTTCTCTTGAAATAGCAAAATTACTTGTAAAAAATTTCATCACTACAGCCGGAGAGATAGTATAGTAGGTGGGGTGCTTTCCTTGCAATACAGTCTTGCTTTGCATTGACTGACCTGGATCAATCCTGAGTAATCCCATATGGAACCCTCATCCCCCAGAAGTGAGATCTGAGCTCTGCTGGGTGTGGCCCCAAAACAAAACAAAAAAAGTCATCGCTATGGTTCATTCAGTCCATTGTTTAACTAAATTAGAGGTATATCATATTCCCAGAAAGATAAAATCAGCCAAACAGGGGATGGAAGAATAGCTTTACTATTTGTTAAAGGGTAGTATCAGATGAGAAGTACCGTATTTTCCAGCGACTTTTGAAACAAAAAAAAGTTGACAGAAAATCTCGGGCCGTCTTATACGCCGAGTATATCCCGAAATATGTTTCAATATGCCACTAAACGAAAATTGTCTGAATATTGCCACAAAACGAATTTTCCAACTCAATCCTGCACCAGTCACTGCAAGGCTGCTTGGACCGCCTCTCTAACTCGGCCAGTCCAAGCAGGCTTTTGATGCATGCAAATTAGACAATGTTCTGGACCAGAATCTACACTGTCAAAAGCCTACTCAGATTGGCCAGAGTCAGAGAGGAAGTCTATTACAGTATAACCTTTGAACCTTTGCTTGTTGTGATTGGCTCACTGTGGTACCTACAGTTGCAACACAGGAACGTCTGTCTCATACAGCAAATATAGGCCTAAACCTATGTTTTAACTGCAAAATTAGGGGCCGTCTTATACGCCCAGTCATCTTATACGCTGCAAAATATGGTAAGTTCATATAAAAATAATCAGACCCAGAGCCAGCGTGATAGTATAGTGAGTAGAGCACATAATTCACCTGGGTTCCATCTCCAGCATCCAATATGGTCCCCAAGTACTGCCAGGAGTAATTCCTGAGTATAGAGATAGAAGTAACCCCTGAATACGTTGGGTGTGTTCTCTAAACCAAAATGCTACTATTTCTACTATTAATACTAGTCAGATCTACGATTATTTAGATCAAAGTTGTTAAATGATGTATATTGTTTCCTATAAATGGACTCAGAGTTGATGTGCTGTCGAAGAATGCTTATTGGGGAAATAAGCCTACTTTCTTAAAGGGAGGGAAGAAATACAGCACGAGATTAGTTTCTGAGGGAGTTTCAGAGCTCATTTGGATCTTTAGAGTTGATTCTTGTTGGAATGAGGGGCCAAATATACTCATTTTTATTTTAGTCTTTCATTTTAGTTCACCTTGGTGGAGCAAATGTGGGTGAAATTGTTTGCTAACATTGAGAGAAGTTCCCAGAAGCTGTTCCTCCCAGCAGTTGGTAGAGGGCGCATCAGCTTCAGGGAGGGAGTGGGCCAGATCATATCTATTGTGGTAATAAAGAATAAAATTAGGCACAGGTTTAAGAGTGGAATCGATGGATCAAAGAAATGAATTTAACTCGGTGGGTTCAAAGAATCTAAAACTTAATTCAGTGGGTTCAAAGAATCTATGATTTCTAATTAGAAAATTGGTATTTCCTTGACTTGTCTTGGATTTCATAGATTATTGTGACTAGTGTTTGTCAGAAGAGCTTCTGTGAGGGACTTCTTATAAATGTTCTCAAAAACAGGTCCATGTGGTATATCAGTTGTCAGGTTTTCTGTACTATTTGAAAGGCAGTTTGAGTTTCAGTACATTGTGAATGTTGTGGCAAATTTTTCTGCATTGAATATTTATATAAACTATCAAAATTATGTGTGTATCTGGTACCGTGTGTTTTGAATTATAATTTCCCCCCAAAGTATTTACATATATGCATTATCAAAATATTTACAATTGGATAATGAGATAATAAACCTGTCTATATTTTGAAATAACTATTTGCATTATTTATTTTAATTATTTTATTTAATTTCTTCTGTAAAGACTCAGAAAGTAAACATTTTAAATGTTGTGGGCTATATAGCCACTTTCTCAACTGCCCAACTTTACCTTTGTATCATAGTGACAGTGAGAGACAAATTTAACTAAATGAGCTTGTTCCTTTAAACTTTCATAAGCTTAATTTACAAAAATGATTTTTGACTACAGTTAGTAGCTTTCTGATCTTTGATTTTATTAATAAAACTCTGTTGTATCCTTTAGTCCTTTGTCCTTTGTCGAGGTGCATACATTGTGTATCACCAAAATAAGACTGAAGTTCTAGTTTCAGTAATTATAAACTGTTTATAGCTATATCACTGAAAAGTAGGGTATGAAATAATGGAAAGAGGGAGCAATGAGAAGTGATATTCAAGTAGTGGACAGAAGCCAGTTTAGAAAGGACTTTGGATGCCACTGAGTAAACGTGGATTTGACTTTTTGATACAGGATTAAAAGGAGAGAAATGTTCTGTTTCTTCTTTTTTTTTAATAATATTTTTTTATTTAAACACCTTGGTTACAAACATGATTGTGGTTGTGTTTCAATCATGTAAGAGGACACCCCCATCACCAGTGCAACATTCCCACCCCCAATGTCCCAAATAGTCTCCATCTTTCAATTGGTTGATTCATTGTTGAATGATGCATATACTTAAACTTTAGTTGGAGGAAATAAAATTTGAGGAAACATTTTGTAGGAAAATATTTAAATAATGTGCTGTGCTCTTTTATTTTTATGTATGTTCACATATGATATCAGGACTTGTGGCCAGTATTAAAAAAATCTAACTTTTTAATACTTTAATTGTACAAGCAAGATTCCAAAATGAACAAATTCTGTTCTTAAAATTTTAGATTTCATTTTCCGAAGGCCAGGCACTTTCTACAATCACATTGACTGTTCTTGCTGATGATACATCAGAGTTTTCAGAGATCGTGATTATAACACTCATCCAAATTACTACAGAAGGGGTTAAGGAACTATCAAAAGGTGCTATTATTGATGAGAAAAGGAACAAGTCTGTGATAACCATTTTGCCCAATGACTCACCATATGGAATAGTGGGCT
Source organism: Crocidura indochinensis (assembly GCA_004027635.1). Lineage (NCBI taxonomy): Eukaryota > Metazoa > Chordata > Mammalia > Eulipotyphla > Soricidae > Crocidura > Crocidura indochinensis. The sequence continues at coordinate 8,054 of PVKC010028826.1, forward strand.
GGCTTGCTGAATCTCTCTTCCTGAGAGTAACAGAGCCTAAAGGTAATTCTTTTTTCTTTTAAGTATTTTTAAGATTTACTGGGTAATTTTATTCTGATGTCAACTAGGAATGCAAATTTCTTTCCTTTGTCTTTTATTCAGGTTAATGCATCCTATTTTTACTTTTAACTTTTTCTTTTTATTAAATTTATTATGTAATTACTCAGTAGTAAATACTATTGTATAGTAATGGGAATAGTTCATTCTCTTTTTTTGAGATAATACTATCATAATAGACATGTTGATATTTTTAGTAAATCTTTGATGTGCAGGCGATTCTTATTGTATTTCATTATTTTATTCTTTATCTCTTTTCTTCTTGACTCAAATTTTCTCTCTGTAAGTTTTCAGTATGAAAAATACAATGAAATGTGTATAGTATGTAGTATTTATTGTTTAACCAAACTTAGTGATTATAATATTTCAGATTTTTTTCTTGTGTTTTAGATTTCTCAAAAGCATGTTTTATATTAGGTGGAGGTAGGAAAGCAAAGTTCAAACTATAATTTGAACATTGCATAATTTAACATTGCATATTTGTTGATATTAAGTTCACAACAAACAATATAGGGTGATTAAACTGTTTTGATCTGGTTATTCAATACAAGGACTTAGTAGTACTTGATTATCAAGTTAAACCTCTGAATCACCAACAGTGATTTTTTAAAATAAACTATCACTGTAAATAATATTCTAATACCCATTCTGGTATCAAAATTTTGAAGCAACTCAAACCCTAACCTATACTACTCTTTAAAGAATGGGTAGTGAGCTTTCTTGCTGATGGAAGTTACAGCATAGTTGAGGTTAGTGAAATGCTTCATATTTCTGTAGATAATAGTATAATAGCAACTGACATCAAAGTGATATAGAAGGTATATTTTTAATTCATTAAAATTTATGTTGATTTAATGGATATATTAGCAGAAAAACACAGTGCTGAGTGGAAGGTGGTGGATGCTTTCTTTATGTGAACAGTTACAAATCTTTAATTTTAAAGGCTTTCCTTTAAATTTAGAGCTGAAATCTTTGCCAAAATAAGTATTTGTATCGCTGTAGGCCAGATTTAGTAGATTAAAGTCATTTGATTCATTTGACTAAACAAATCCTGTATAATATTAAAATATTTAGAATACAGCTGTGAGTGACAAAATTTTTCTCTTAGCAATGTTGAATACTTTCGATGACTTTCATTAAAATACTTGTTGGGGGGCCCGGGAGATAGCATGGAGGTAAGGCGTTTGCCTTTCATGCAAAAGTCATCTGTTCAAATCCCAGCATCCCATATGGTCCCCCGTGCCTGCCAGGAGCAATTTCTGAGCATGGAGCCAGGAGTAACCCCTGAGCACTGCCGGGTGTGACCCAAAAACCAAAAAAAAAAAAAAATACTTGTTGGGGAAATGATGTGAACCAGGATTTACATATGTTCATATAAAAGGAAACAGAAATATTAGACTAAAATGCAATGATCTTTTTATTTACTTAGCATCCATTATTGAATAATGGATAATGGGGTAACTGAGCTACTCAATGCCTGAAATTGTGCTTTGTGTTCTACAGTTAACGACACAAATTTAGTTATTAGAAATTCTCAGGTCAGTTTTACAGATTGAGCACATGTCTTTTTCTTAAAAAAAATCACAAATCAAATTTATCTTAGAAATAAAATATTTATTTTATTAGTTTTGTGACTGAACCTCATTGTAAAAGATTCTTCTTCTAATGACTCCATGATGACTTTATCTGTTTAATTTTTTTCAAATAATCTTAGCATTTGTAATTATCTCCTCTACTGAACAAGCACATATGTAACTTTTCTAAACCTTCAGAAATGTCTGTGAAAATAAAAAGATAGTTCAAAACCCTCTTTAATTGCTTAGGGTATCAATAACTTCAATGTATTTACTAGAGTATGTGTCTCTCGCAGAGAACATCACCATCCTTCAGCTGCAGATTGTTCGAAATAAAGGACTAATTGGGGACATTGCCATACACTTGATAGCTAAACCCAATTTCTTGCTACATGTTAATAATCAAGCAACTGAGAATGAAGATTTTATGTTACAAGATACAGTTATAATAATGAAAGAGAACATGAAAGTCACTCATGCCAATATTGCCATTTTGCCAGTAAGTCTGGGTTGTAATATATCATTTACATATCTTATATATAAAATGGTCTAAAAGAAAATGTTTTTCTTAAAAATATACATATTTTGACTCAGAGAGATAGTATAGATGATACAGCATTTGCCTTGACTGTGATCAACTCTGGTTTAGGTTTCCCGGGCACCATCCGAGTGACTTCTGAGCACAGACTGGAGTAGTAATCCAGTTAACATACTACACTGGGTGTAACCCTAAAACAAGCAAAAAAATCAAAAACATTCTTGTGGTTATATAACTATCTAGAGCATAATAAATATAAATCGTGACAAAGAATATTGAAAAATCAATATTATTTGCTAATTAGTGTAACCTTTTCAATGAAGTAGCACTAATAAAAAAGCTTGGCTGCTCCCTCTGATCTTTAAGTTATTGTCAGGGGGAAATATTGCAGAATATGAAGTATATGAAAATATTAAATATAAAATAAATGTTTTTTATGCATTTAGAACCATGTATTTTTAGTAATACTTTATTGAAAAAGAAAATATTTCCAATGAAAGTTAAATATTTAAAAAATTAAAAACACCATTTCCCACACCCAGGATAATACTCCTGAGCTGGAGGAAGGATTTATCGTCAACATCACGGAGGTTTACCTATTGAGCTCTGACTTCACTGTAGGACAACCAGCTGTACTGAGACCTGGAATGGAAATAATTGAGATTATGATAGAAGAAAATGATGATCCCAGAGGAATTTTTAAGTTTCATGTTGTCAGAGTGAGACCAATTTTCATTCTTCTAGATGTTCACATATACAGGCTTATGCTTGCTGATTTTACAGCGGAATATAGTTTCTGCTAAAGCAATTGACTATAGATGCATACAAATATCTGTCACTTTAGTTGTCTTAGTTCTCTTAGATTCATTCTTAGTTCTCTTTCAGCTAATGTGAGTGGCCAAGCGAGTTTATATAGATAAAATTTAAGTGTATTTTGAGACTTACTACTCCTGCATTTAGCTATTGATTTATACTAGAAGAATGACATAATAAATTCACATAGGAATAATGAATTTGGTTGTTATAGTAAATTTGGATAAGTAACAAATTACAAAATGTAACTTTTATTTCATGTCTCAACTTGCATTCTTTACTTAAAGGATAATGATGGAATTATTACTGCCTATGAGTTGCCTCCACCCCTGAACTGTCTTCAAATTTCAGTAGTACGACTGGCTGGAAACTTTGGAACAGTAAATGTTTACTGGGAGGCAATAGCAGACAGTGCTGATCTAGAAGACTTTAAGCCTTCTCATGGGATTCTTGAATTTGCAGAGGGACAGGTATTCTCATTACTAATATATCAGTATTTTTGGTTATTCTTTAAACACCTAGCAGATTTTATAAAATATACGAGCAAGTGATACCCAAAGTATTCCAGATCTAGCCAAGTATTGCCAATATTACAATTTGCTAATAATATATATTGGAAGAGATTGAGGCAAGGATATCACTCTTTTTCTGATATTTACAAAATTTTATTTAAATAGAACTTATTAAATTGTATATTAATTTAATTAGATTATCTAAGAATGTGGAAAACTGACAGATGAACTAGACAACTCTTAAGAATTTTAGTTTTTTTCTGCTTGTATATCCAAACCAGTAATCAAACAAACCAAATAAATTTGAAAATATTTTGACCAGGGCCTGAGCGAGATAGTTCAGTGGTAGAGTGTTTGCCTTGCACTCAACCAACCCAGGACAAATCCAGGTTTGATCCTGGCATTTCATATGATCTTTGGAGAATGCCAGGAGCAATTTCTAAACACAGAACTAGGAATAATCCCTGAACACTTTCAGCTATGGCTCAAAAACCAAAAACAAAAAGACAAAAATCATCAAGAGTTGTAAGTACTGCAAGCAGAATTTTGCAATATGTAATTAGATAATTCCTTCAAATTTTAATGAACAGAAGAAAGCAAGTGAACAACCATGAAAATGTCAGAAATTTAATGAGTACCTACACAATACTGATTTTTTGTTTGTTTGTTTGTTTCTGGACCAGGCCCAGCAGTGCTCAGTACTATTCCTGGCTCTGCACTCAAGTATCTCTCCTGGCAGGCTTGGGGGGAATATATGAGATGGAAAGGTTGAACCTGGTTCTGCCTTATGCAAAGCAAGTGCTCTACCCACTGTACCATCATTCCAGCTCCACGATGTTGATTTTTAATTAAGCACCCAGAGTACAGCAGTAGGGTGTTTGCCTTGCACACAGCTGGTTCAGGACCTACGGTGATTCAAATCCCAGCATCCCATATGGTCCCCCATGCCTGCCAGAAGTGATTTCTGAGTGCAGAGTCAGGAGTAACCCCTGAGCACCTCCAAGTGTGACCCCAACCCCCCCCCCCAAAAAAAAACCAAACAACTAAAAAAAGAAAGAAAAGTTATGTTATAGTGTGGTGTTACTTCTGCTAAAAATAGTAAATTTCAATATCAATATTTACCTATATAAAGTCTGATTTTTTATTGATAAGTTTGGAATATACCACTTAATAGATTTTTTTTTAAGGAAGCAGTTAATGCAGTGAATAGAAGTATAGAGATTTAGGCTTTCTTAAATACAGTGATCTATTTTTAGTACTTAAAATAATGAATCTTAAACATATAGTTCTTTTTTATTGAACTGTTTTTAATTAAATAGAAGAATAGATTGATATTCATATTAAAAGTAGCAGCAGATTTTCCATTAACGCACCTTTCCAATTTCACTTTATTCTCAGCCCTTCCCCTCCTCCCTCCCAACCCCCATTTTCTCCCTGACTCACCATTCTGTGTTTGTTAAGTACCATCATTTAGCAATATCTTTAGGATCGTCATTTATATTAAAGTTAGCATCCTTTAGGGAATATTCTGTATTTTACAGTGTAGATTGGAGGGGTCTTTCATTTTAGTGTCTGACTTTTTTAGGCTTCTGCCTCTCACTATGACTTTGAGGTTTCTCACTTTATTGTGTTAAAGATTTCGGGTGTGGTTAAATAGAAAAACTTTACTGTTAGGTAAGTATCTAAAGTGAAATTACTTGAATCTTCTTTTAGCATAAAAGCATTTTCATATAGAATTAAATATACTACTGGTTTATTTTTATTATCAATAGTGAAATATCTACAGTAAAATCTTATAGACTCCCCCAAATAAGTTATATTCTAATGATAAACATCTAAAAATAGCAAATTTGGATTTCTTACTGCCTTTTTTTTTTGTTTGTTTGTTTTTGGTTTTTGGGCCACACCCAGTGACGCTCAGGGGTTACTCCTGGCTATGCGCTCAGAAGTTGCTCCTGGCAGGCACGGGGGACCATATGGGAACCGGGGGATCGAACCGTGGTCCATCCAAGGCTAGCGCGGTAAGGCAGGGACCTTACCTGCAGCGCCACCGCCCGGCCCCTCTTACTGCCTTTTTGAGCATAATAAAAAGCAGTATTCGATCTGGAGATTAATATTTTAAACTTTATTTATTTGTTGACTGATTGGTTTCTGGGCCACACCTGGCCGCACTCAGAGGTTATTCCTGGCTCTGCACTCAGAAATTGCCCCTGGCGGGCTAGGGGATCATATAGGATGCTGGGGATTGAACTGGGTCCCTTCAGGTTGACTGCATGCCCTACCACCATGATATCTCTCTGTTCCCCTTCTTTTAAACTTTATTTATTTTGGAGATTAATTTTAATTGCAGAGGACAAAGACAATTTTTATAGTACCATTGCATATTAGGTAATGATATTAGTCCTAAGTAAGGATGGAGAGATAACATAGAGAATAAGGCTCTTGCCTTGAATGTGAACAATCTAGGCTTGATCCCTGGCACCATGTATGCTCTTCTGAGTACCCTAGAAGTGATCACTGAGTACAGAGCCAACAGTAAGCCCCGAGCACAGCTGTATGTGACTCCCAAACCAAATAAATTGACACTAAATATACTAATATTTCTCTTGTGAAGTGATTATTACTGTCTATATGACATATCAAAAACTTTTGTTCAAGAATAAGATTTCAGGGGCAGGAGAGATAAGGCTCTTGACTGACCTTCATTCTGTCCTAGAAACTATATGGTCCCCTGAGCCCTCCAGGAATGCTCTCTGAGCACAAATATAGAACTAAATTCTTGGTGTCACCAAGTGTGGCACAAAAACAAAGATATAATTGTTTTTGTAACTAAAAATAAGTTATGTCATATACTATTTATATTTATATAATTTATATATATAAATTTATAACTTTAAGTATAAATATGATTTAAAATAGTTATGTGAATGTAATAGGAAGAAAATAGTGTTGCTTGCACTGTTTCTAAATTTTAAGTAATGAAAATGTACATAATTAGAAATTGATGATTCATTGTATTCTGTCTCCTCTTTTTCCTTCTGTCCTCTCATTTAAATTTATTTGTTTTATTTTTTTCATTAGGATATTGCAATAATAGAAATCACCATAATTGATGATGCTATCTTTGAACTCATGGAGACATTCAATATTTCCTTAGTTGGGGTGACTGGCGGTGGCAGACTTGGTGATGATATTCTGCTAATGGTTGCTATTCCACAAAATGATTCTCCATTTGGAATATTTGGATTTGAACAAAATACTGTAAGTTAAATGCATAGTGGATAGCTTTTTTCTTTTTTTAGTTTTTGGGTCACACCGGGCAGCGCTCAGGAGTTACTCCTGTCTCTATGCTCAGAAATCACTCCTGGCAGGCTCAGGGGACCATATGGGATGTCGGGATTCGAACCACCGACCTTCTGTATGAAAGACAAACGCCTTACCTCCATGCTATCTCTCCAGCCCTGATAGCTTTTTTCTTATGTCAGTTATTCATATGATTTGTAGCAGACTGTTACCTTTCTTTTAAAGCTCTTTTTACACGTCATTTATAATTCTGAAGGTATTTGTAAAATTGTGTTGAGTAAAAAGTCAATCTTCCTCAATGCTTATGAGTTGAAAATAGTGAAATCTCCTACCTTAGTCACAGGGGGTAGAGCCTCCTATTTATTTAGTATAATACATAAAATAAAATTTTTCCAAACATTATCTC
>PVKC010028827.1:0-15291 GCA_004027635.1 Crocidura indochinensis
CTATGAAATAAAAACAACAGCAGAAATCCCACATCATCCTAAATTGGTGCTTCACCACATCTCCTGAAAGTCACCATTTTTCTCAAGATCTTTCTGGTTATTTATCTAACTGCAAGAAAGTTGTTCTTATTTCCATTTATTTTGTTCCTGCCTGCTGGCATCACAAACCTTTCTATATCTTTGTATTTAAAAAAAAGGCACTTCAGGCATGAGAAGGGAAACAAAAAATGCCTTTCTTGTACTATATTGTACTTTCTTGTACTATATTGGCAACTAAAGAAAAAGAAGAAAGATGTGCACTTCCATTCAGAGCTGGTTCTCTGTGAAGCCTGCTGGACCTCAGGTAAAGCGATTCCAATCTGCAGTTCCTGGGGTTACTTATGTAAACACTTCATTTTATTATATTCTTCAAGTTTGTCTTTCTCCTGAGACAGTGAGTACTGGAGAGAGGAAAGTGCTGTACTTCTCATCATTTTAGCAGATGTAGAGACCTAAAGCTTAGAGTGGAAGAAGGAGGAGAGGAAGAGGGTGATGGCGAGAATGGAAAGGTGGGAGGTAAACAGGGAGAAAGAGGAGGAGGAAATTAAAATAAATATTTTTTGGTTGTTGAGCCACATTTGGTGATGCTCAGGGCTTCTCCTGGCTCAGCATTCAGGAATCACCCCTGGTAGTGCTTGCGGGGTTATCTGGGACTTCAGGGATCATACCCAGGTCATCCCTATGTGAGGAAAGCGTCCTACCCTCTGTTATTACTGTCCCAAGATGAATTATTGTGACAAGTAATGTACTTTTTAAGTGCTCTTATGTCTATCAACCCCTATTGCTAGGGTGCTCAGGGGAGGCTGAAGTGGATGCTTCTGCCCAGCACAGAAATGAGTCCCTCTGGACAGAATCTGCACCTCGGGAGAGCAGCTGTGTGCAGATGGGGCTTCTGGCTCATGAAGGAGATCACCTGTGGGCACTGCAGCAGACGATGTCTCACAAGCTTGGGCCCAACACAAGGATGCAAGAGGACCTCAACATGGTCAGACTTCTGGATGGGACTATTCCCTGGAGGAACCAGCAGAAGGGAAGGCCCCTGACCCAGAATGGGGGTGTGTGTCCTTCTTTAAGGATCTTTTCCTGCCCAGGTTGTGCTACGGGTCCGGATGAATATTGTCCAGAAAGGGTTCCTTGCAGGTCCCCTGGAACCTCTCCTCTTTAAGGATCCGGGGAAGAAACCCCTTAATTTAGGCTGCATATCTGTCACAGGGGCCCTGGTCCAGGATTAGGGGTGATTGCTGAAGTGGTGCTTGAATTTAGTTCTTTGACACTGAAATTACTGAGGTGAAATGTATTGTCTCCATTTGTGTTAATTAGGAGCATTTGTGGAATGTGTCCTTCTGTTAGAAACTCCCCTCATCCCCGATGTTTATTGTGAGGCTGATTTGAAGACTGAACTTCTTACATGAATCTTGTACAGGAAGGTTTGTATCACAAGGGCCCCTTGAAGCAAGCAGCTCAAGAAAAGCCACTTTAGTGATGGATCCTCGCTCTTGGTGGTCCTCACCCAAGTGATATATCAAGTCTCCTCCACCACAGCCCCTTCCTGCCTGGAATCAAATTTTTGTCTCACATTATTCATAATTAAGTCCCCCTTCATTTTCCACCCTCGCCAGTGTTTCCTATGTCACTGGCTGGTCTTTGATAAGGTGCTGAAATCAGGACTTTTCCTGAGACTTTGTGTCAGTTGTGGGGTCGGGAGAGGGATAATGCCCTCTCTCTGAAGCAACAGTGGGGGAGCCATATTTGCATATTTTCATTACATCTGTGGCACTCCCCTAGCACATAATCCTTTTATCTGGCTCTCTCTAATATTCTAGGGAGAGAGAAAGCACAAGAGCGAACAGGAGAGAAAGAAAGAGCAGGAGAGAGTGCGCAAGAGAGAGAGGACAGAGTGTATTTTTCTTCATTCCTTTTCTGAAACAAGCTCAATACATGTACACAGATTCAGACAAGAGAAGAACATCATAGAAACCAGGCAGTCCTTGTCTGAAGACCTCCCCATGCTGTGTCATGATAAAAAACCTTCTCGGCCTTAACAGTAATAAGAAGCAGCTTGACCCAATTTCTATTAGCTCCTGGCTCTTGCTTAATCTGGCCCTCTGGTTTCTTCTTGGTGGTGTCTGGTTGATTTGCTACAAGTTCTTTGCCTCCAGCATTTTCACTGAAATAGGTTATATCTATAAAGAATTTTTTTGCATGAACTGTTTTGTTGCATAAACTAACTGACCTGAAGGCAATTTTGCCAGAAAAGATCAAAGAGCTGGCTGACAGTTGGGTTTCGAGTTGAAAGCCTCCGTGTTAGCATTTCTCCCAGTTAGCAACCTTACAGATGACTTTATGCAGCTGACTGATGAGACTGGCTTGTCCTGAGAGTTGGTTTACTTTTTCTGAAACACTCTCATTGCAGGAGAAAGTGGCCAGGGCTGAGGTTGGGATGGGGCTCAGATTCTTTGAATGATACCCATTTGCCACAGAACTTATAACCTCTGTCTAAAAAAATGAGTTTTCATAGCTCTCAGTTACACAGAAAACATAGCGTGTGGAAATTCACACTGCTAAGGAAAGAAGTTTTTTTTTTCCACAAAATAGAAAGTGTGATGCACAATCAGGAGATAAATCAAGCTAAGAGGGCCAGAAGAAGGCTCGGTGCTAAAACTCTACCAGCTCTGCAAGTACAAGGCCTCTGGATCAATCCCTAGTGCCTCTCCCAGGTATCTGAGCATAGACTTACTAAAGCTTGGTACCCTGAATCCTTCAACACTGTTAAGCAGTTCCTGATCCCTTGTGTCCTGCAGACAGATATGCTTACATTGCGACTCAAGGTTTGCAAGTGCTGTAGCCAGCAGCCCGAGTCATGGCCAGCACAACACTCTGAAAGTACAAGAGCATCCCCAAGAATTCCACCCCCACAAGTATCATAGCGAAGTGTGTGAGTACCACAGCTAGGCATAGAAAACCCCCCTTATCATAACAGTAGCAACCAAGGGGAGGGAAATGGGGGGAATCACAAATTTTGAAGTCATATGCTTCACACACACCATGCACTAAAAAAAATCGAAGAATGACTTGAAATTTTGTTGAGTCTATACTTATTTTTAATGCGTTCAAGTAATTTGTGTTTCCCTTTCTCAAAATAAAGTCTTCCTGAGTTTGTTACTGATTTTAATTTTTTTTCATAGTTTAGTCCACCTTTTTAAGTAATGTCCATATAGTTTTCATTCGTTAGGCCAGCTACTATATAGCAAAAAGTCTTGTGATGAAGAACTTAGGATAAATCTTCCTAGTACCTTTCTGGGTTGGAGTAAGTCTTGCTCATCTGTCTCTTTTCAGACCTCAGTTCCTGGACTATCCTTATCCTACACTGCCATTATTTCCTCTCCACTACTTTCTTGATCATCTGAAGAAGGTTGAGATGGCACAAGTGTGAATCACTTTTGAGCACATTAAGAGAGTGAGTTCACAGTGTACACTTGGAAACTGCTTTTCTCTTATTGAAGGATGGTTTTCCATGAAGACATTTTGGAATGTCTTTAGTCAACACCTTGTTGGTATGAAAAAAAAATAGGAAGAAAAAAAATCTGTTGTTTCACGTAGTTATGCACTAAGTGTAGTTGACTTCTAAATAATGCTAGACATGTACTGTCAGGGAATATTACAACACTGGTAGACTCATGAAATGAAATAAACCCTTTATTTTTATGTTGGTGTCTTAGTCTTCTTGAAACTGATACTTCATGGGCTTAGGAGATGGCTCAGTGGCCAGGGAACATGTTCAACATGAACAAAAACTCAAGTTTGAATTTCAGCACCACATAGTCCCCTGGGCATGGCTAGGTATAGAACTGCTGGGGTGTCATAATACCACTGGGCCAGGAATTTGCTGCATCTTTGGGCCCTCACATTGAACCTCTACGGGCCCACTGGTCCAACAAATAGGTTGGCTATGTGTTACTGAGAGTAGACTTTTGAGCACTGGCCACCCAAACAAACCCCCTTACTAATTCCTTGCTCTGTGCTCAGAAATTACTCCTGGCAGGCTCAGGGACCCTATAAGATACTAGGGATTGACTTTGGGCTAGCCACATGCAAGGCAAATGCCCTACTCACTATGCTATTGCTCTGACCCCTGGATGTTTCCCTCTTTTCTCTTTAGATAAAATATAGGTAACTGATTTTTGGAGTTTATAAGGTTTCCCAGAGTCTGCAGTTTAAATTTCATCTAATTGGACAGATTGGTGTTGGATTGCTCAATAACTCTTTTAAGAGACAAATCCAAGGCCGGGTATCTATCTAGTCATCCTCCAAAGTTTTCTGGAAGCTTAAAGATGATCCTTGAACTGGTTAGATTTTTTTTTGTTGGAAATACTTGGCTTCATTCTTTATTATAAATCAAATGTGTAAATCTTTAGAAAACTCCTATCAGTTATTAATTGGAATTCTAGCACCATGTGTGGTGCCCCCTTCTGCTGTCTCACTAAAATGATCCAAAAAGACACCAAGAAAAATAAAAGTCAAGAATGGGTCTTATGAATTATTTGTTTCCTTCTGGCTTGCAAGCATTTGGGGGCAGTTCTATTTTTTTTTTTCAAGAAAAATTCAATGGTAATTTTTGAGAAATAGAAAACATTAGGTTTAGAAGAACAGGTGGTACTAGAAGGTATAGCAGTGCCGAATGTTTTATCGTTCATTCAACTTCCTGAGAAGGGGCATTAGAAGTTACAGAAATAATTGTCCTTTTATAAGGCAGATTTAACACATTTCCTTCATGTGGAAACCTCTTGTCTCTCTTAATCACAGGTTGAAGATTCTTACCAGTGCACTATCCCTGGGATTCTATATGGTCAGGTAAGGAAAAATACAGCTGAGTATATGATATTAGCTTTTAGTAGAATTATGATTTAATGATCTAGAATGCCTGGTCAGTCTGGGAAACATTACCCAATAGCTTGTCCTGTGTATCTAATAATTCTAAATTTTAACTTTGGGGAAATTTTATTTATCTTGGCATAGCTCAGCAAAAAAAATAAGATATACCTTATCATTTGTATTGAAATGTCATTCTCTATCGATTGTATTTCTCTATAATGGTATGCTTATGATAAAAATAAACATAGTAAAAAGTCAAAAATTAATATTCAAACCTAATAAAATTATAGAATGTATGAAATGTGAATCTGAGTAGTAATAAAAAATGTGACAATCTTTTGAACAATTTAGAATGCGGATAGCTAATAGGATATTTATTAGAAAAATAAAAAAACTAGGTGGATTAGGAGGCAAAAGAAAATCGATGAGGGGGCCAGAGAAATAGTACAGTCGGTAGGGTGTTTGCCTTACAATGCAATCGGTCCCTAGAGCACTTCCAGGTATAATTTCTGAGTGCAGAACCAGAAATAATTCCTAAGAATCTCTGAATGTGTCCTTTCCCCCTCAAGAAAAGAAAACAAAGCATACTCTAGAGATACGGTTTTCAAGTTTATGCACTACAAAGATAGATTGGTCTTAATCAGTGGGGAAAATGTGTTAATTCAGTAAATGATGTAGAGAAAGTGATGTGTAGATTTGGTAATGGGAGGGGAGACCATAAGTAAAATTAGAACGATATAAAAGCCTGCACACTAAAGTAAAATCTAAGTGCATCAAATATTTTAAAAAGTAAAGCCACAAGAAACTACAAGAGATTCTCAGTAAATGTCTATAATGTCTATAATTATCTTGAATGTCAAGGCGTTTCTGCTAAGAATGATTGCAAAGCCATAATCCTAAGAAGAAAACAATACATTTCACTCTCTCCAAATGTACAGCTTAAATAATTGTAAAACATCATAAAATGATTTTCAGATGACATTACTTAGCACAGAAAATACTTGTTACACAAAAGGTCTCCCTGAGAAAGGCTACGAAGTGTAATTATTGGAAAAGGAAGTAGTCATAATCACAAAGAAAAAAAAATCACAAAAGGTCCTTTGCCTCCCTCCATAAAGGAGAAGGCTATTGAACTTTACACACTGAGTTTTATCTTCCAGATGGGCAGCCCCTAAAGGGGAAGAGGCACCTGGTTGGAAAACATGAAAATGTGATTCTCAAGCCATCCTTGGGGAAGACTTTGGGGGAACCTGTTGAAAAGAGAAATCATCAGACTTGGGTGGAAAAGACTATTCTGAACTTCCTAAAGTCATGATGGAGAGCAGGAGCAGCGAGTGTGTGGCAGGGAGGCTGTTCATAAGAAAGTTTGGGCAAGCACTGCTTCTGGAGTTAAACAAAGCGGCCTGAGTACTCATTCACAGGAGAGCACTTCAGAGGAACAGGGCCGCATCCATTGGGAAAGGAATGGAGCAGATAGAGCAAGCATTGATGTTATGGACATGGCTAAGTGCATGAGCCAAGGTGTGTGAGGGTCCTATATGTGCATAAAAACCATATACAAAACAAGGGCCAGAGAGGACACAGCGGATAGAGCATTTGCCTTGCATGCAGCTGACCTGGGTTCAATCTGCTGCATCCCATATGGTCCCCTGAGCTCACCAGAAGTGGTCTCTACGTAGCACAGAAGCCGGGTAAACCACAAGAACTGCTGGGTGTGGCCCCAAAAGAAAACAAAAAAGAGGATGGTTTGAGTCTTGCTCTCATTTACCTGGAAACAAATGCATTGCAATCAACTATGTCAACTCTATGATACATGGTTTTTAAATAAAGTGAACAAAAAAATCTTATACACAACAATGTCTGGGAGAACCATTTAAAAATATATCTAGTTGCACATGCTCACCTCTACTTTCTACTTTGAAAACAACTTTGAAGACAATCTGGGGGAATCTCATGCAATGGGGAGAGGATATTTTTCCAGGGGCCCCATTCAAGCACCCATGGCATCTTCTTTCTTCAGGAGAAAGTCTGAAGTTGATTCTTTTCCCAGGTAACATGCTGTTTTCCTAATATGAAATGGCACCAACTGAGAAAATGGGTTGTGCTCACTGCACTTCCATTTGGACATGCTTTAGTGTGGCAGTAATCAGGTTTGCTCCACAACACGCAATCACTGCTGTAAGGTGTAATGACCCCATTGCTGTTTTCTCATATACCCCAAGTCATTTCTGGGAAACTCTTTTCTGTGCCACAGCGAATATGTGAGGTGATATGCAAATGGAGTAGTACTTTGGTTTTGATGCCACAGGGGGGCTGGAGGCTGTGGGCCGCCTGAATGTCTTTGGACACTGCTGGTTTGTAGAACTGACAATCGATGGCCCAGGTCTTGGGGGACTGACATGGATCCCATATTCCAGTGGGGATATTTTGAAGCAGAGCCTCTCATAGAGCTGAAATGTGGTTGAGGGTCACATATTACATTATGATCACAAAAATTAGGATCGATCCACACTGACTGCAAGGGAATGTGAGGTTCCCCAGGAGGCTGCAATCCTTAGGACACTATCAGTAAATGCCTGCATGACCCTGTCTCACATGCGCACAACCTAGTGGGAACGGAAAATTTTGTTCAGCCTCTGTGGATCAGAACAAGAACTAACTCCTAGCTCTCTGCTTCCCTGCCCAGCTTCTGTCTGTATCCCAAGCATTACCAGGGTGAAACTGGTTTTGCTCCACAGCAGGTCCTGGATTTACTGTGTGTAAACTTGGCAGAGAGAACTCCAGGTGTTGGGTAGGTCAGAATCATTGACTTTACAGTTCTAAGAAGTTGATTTGAGAAGCCTGAGGTTTGACTCTCACAAGTCAGTTTCCCCAAAGTCCCCTGCATGATGTTCATATTGGTCTCACATTGACTCTGTCCGTCCATGTCCAAAAGGTTCGATGTCATCCCCTTTCTTCCTAGTCTCTCCCCTGTGCCCTCTGTTGTCCCCTGGGTCTGTGCTGATGCTCTATAATCCTCCTCTTTCTGCTCATGCCTGGAGTCTTTTGGCTCTATGGCTTTGCTTGCCTTTCTCCTTTACTCTCCTTTTCCTGAAGAAAGGAGAGGCCTGGGAGAGGAGGCTACCCATTCAGGAGTCAGTGGACAGTTTAAAAGGACTCAATTTAATCGACATTTCCTTAAAACACAGATCAAGCCACTCTATGGCTGTCCCAAGTCATTGCCGGATTCCAGCTAAATTGATGTCTCCTACTCACCTGGAGGTAAGATTTCAAGGTGCTGATTGAATGTGACTAATTGTATTAACCTGGATGATGTTGGCACTATCTACTTCATCATCATAGCAGGACTCCTGGCCAAGAAAACCAGGTGAGCAAAGAATTGTCCATGTGTCCTTCAAGGGAACTAAGGAGCACTGGACACAAGTACAGGAAGTCCAGGTATATGTAGCTTCTGTTATCATGATTAGGTTCATCTGCAGACACAAACTGTGTGGGGAGTACTTGACTACAGCTTTGTCCACTGAGTGTTGAAGGAAAAGGTATTTGCTATTGATTTTCCCTGTCAATATCACTCAGAAGAAGACACACTCTGAATATGCAAATATTGTGGCCTTGAGTGGGGACAGCTCTTCCCTCATCCCCATACACCTCCACTCCACCCTCCCTGTCTGGTTGCTGACTCAAAGGTCCACTCATAGAGTCTTGTATGAGTGATTGATTGCATATGGGTGATGGTAACATGATGGAAAGTTGGCTCAGTTGGTGACATTGCTTGTAGACTAGTTACACTACCTATCTTAGCCAACATTTGCTGTACCATAAGCCCTGGCTCATGCAGAGCAACAAACTTCCCTAGACTTCACATCATGATCCTCTGTAAAACCAATCTGACTCATACATTTTCTATTTAAAGTGGGTCTTTGAGTAAGACTGCTTCTTTCTGATCCCTGTTCAACAGCTGTGGATGCTCAGAGGGAAGTATGAGGAAGGGCAACCTTCTGACTCTGCTAAAACATCTGAACTCCTCACTTATACTAATTTGAAGGGGCATTCCAAGATGTCCTCAGGAGGCTGGTTCTTGGGAGATCATGTAGTGGCAAGAACTAAACTGGGGTCAGGTGTGTGCTAGGGCTACATGGTAGCCATGGTCTATTTATGTGGATTCTCCATCTGGTTTGCTTAATATGCAGCTATAGGGACCAGGGTGAGGGGTATAGATTGTTCCATTTGTATGGGGAAAGTCACTTTGATATCTGAGAGAATCCTTAGGAAGTGCTCTGGCCACTATAACTGGAAACACTATGGAATGCAGACAAATTCAAAGTTTGGTTTTCCACAATGGACCATGGCCAATCATGCAGGTATCTGGCTATTATTATTATGGCTGACATAAACCACAGTTTTGTAGCATCCCAACCAATGCTCTGGTCTGGGTAATCTTTAATTTAATCAAGTGCCCCCCTAAGGAGCATGGTGGATACCCCCAAACTGAGCTGAGGGGTCTTAGGTACAACGTCATCAACTCAGTTTCACTGATTCTGCTTCTCCTGTAAGGCATTCCAAAGAACTGCCTCAATTTCAGCTCTAATAAAATTAATCTTGTATTTCAGTGTTGTAGCTTAGTTCTTCTATATAGTCATTTTCCATAACCGCTCACTAGCGATGACCCTCCTGCCCTCATACAATGCTTTCTTCCCTGTTTATCTTTGCTTTGAGCCATGTAAAATTAGCATCTTGTCATTGAAATGATCGCTGAACCACAGTCCTCAGCAGTGACTCATTCCCAGCATTTCATCACTCAATCAGGAAAAGTTCAAATTGAAGTGCATGCCGTATAATAATGAATGCTATTTACTAGTCAATGTTCAATTTGCAGAGCTTCTCCCAAAGGTCTTCAGACATTAGAGGTTGGGCTTCTTCATATGTTAGATATAAGTTTTAGATACTGAAGATAAAGTCACTTGTGACAGGAAGTGTTAATGAAATGGAATAGCACATGGAGGAAAGGTCTTTATGAGGTAGTGAGACATATAGCATGATCACACTCATTTGTGGGATATAAAGAAATAAGATAGTATGGTGATAATATCCAGAGACAATAGAGATGAGGATCAGGAGGACCATTCCATGGTAGGAAGCTTGCCACAAAGAGTGGAGGAATACAGTTAGGAGAGAAGGGACCTCTAAGACAATGAAAGTTGGAAATAATGGCTCTAGATAAGAATTGGGTGCTAAGGGAGGGAAAGTGATAGGCATGATGTCCCTTCAGTAACAATATTGCAAATCACAGTGTCTAATAGGGGAAATAAAGAAGAGAGAGAGAGGGAGAGAGGGAAAAAATGTCTGCACCAGAGGCAGGCAGGTGGGAGGGTGGGAGGGAAACTGGGGACATTGGTGGCAAGAAATGTTCCGTAGGGCAAGGTATTGGACACTGTATGACTAAAATTCAATCACAAATAACTTTGAATTGAGAAAAGCAAAACAAACCAGCCCAACTGTCACACTGTCACATGAACAACCTTTTAACTACAGTATTTACATAAACTCATTATCTAAGGGGAAAGGACAATGCTGGGGTACGGGTAACTAGGAATTTCTGAGAGAGGTGGCAATCTTCTGGTATTGATAGCTATGTGATGTCTACCTCTCTCAGGATTTTGTTTTAGGTCATACCTGGTGGTGCTCATCACCCTTGACAGGGTGTGGGGGACCCTATTGGATGCTGGGAATCAAACCCAGGTTGGCTGCATGCAAGGCAAAACCCTCCCCTCTGTGCTATCACTATTCTGGCCCTCTTTCACTTATTTAAAACCCAGAGAGAATGCCACACATTCTCAGTGTAGTTCCAAGAATGATGCAGGATTTCTGCTTTGCAATTGCAGAACTGGAAGCAGAGAGGAGCTCATTTTTATGCACAGACAAGTAGGGAGAGGCACTGGGAGCTTCCCTAAATTCTAAACTTTGGCAGTTCCCCCAGAAGCTCTGCATGTAGCTAATTCAGCTCCAGAATCTCCCTCCTGGAAGGCCTGATTCTTCTGACAGCCTCCACATTTACCTCACTCACAAGCCCCTTTCTCCTGCTTCCGACATTTTCCAAAGTCATTGGCAAAAGGAAAAAGTTCCCAATCCTTCCCCAGAGGTTGACGAGAAGAGAGTAGGGTGGGGACAACCTTCAGGCTGGATCATCTCGCCGGCAATTACAGATAACAGAGAGTTGCCAATAATGATTGCGTTTCCATCAACCGCTAAACAGCCTCCCACCGAGGAACTTGCTGGAGAAACACGAAGAAACAAGACAGAAAACAGCCAGATGGCTGCTCGCAACGACCCAATAAATATAAGGAAAGTGCAGTGTTTCTAATCGCTTCTCAAATAAATTCTGTTTGTATGGTGCATTTCTAGCACTGAGGGGTAGGAAAATGCCGATTTGTTTCCCATTTACCTCGATTCACGAGCTGCTGGCATTTAAGGGCAGGCAAGCACAGGGTAGAAAAGCAGTGTTGCTTCTGCACTCTTTTCTTATTTGTTTTGTTTTCATCACTGATTCTAGGCCTCATGCCAATGGATCCGACTATCTTCTCAGCCTTCAAGACACCGCCACCCAAGTCCCACAGGTGGGATGGGCCCTCACATCATCACCCTTTGTACCCCCACCCAAAAAGATCTCCAAAGATCCTGAGAAGAAAAGGACATGTTGCTTCTTGTTCTTTAATCACACTGAGATC
The DNA here is from genome assembly GCA_004027635.1 of Crocidura indochinensis. Classification (NCBI taxonomy): domain Eukaryota; kingdom Metazoa; phylum Chordata; class Mammalia; order Eulipotyphla; family Soricidae; genus Crocidura; species Crocidura indochinensis. Next base: position 11,637 of record PVKC010028827.1, read on the forward strand.
CAGGTGCTTTGCTGACCTCCTGCCCCAAGGACACTTGAAGGAGGTTTTAATTTTTAATTAATTAATTAATTAGGTTTTTGGTTTTGGGGCCACATCCAGTGACGTTCGGGGTTTATTCCTGGATCTGTGCTCAGAAATTGCTCCAGGTTTGGGGACTCCAGGAGATCGAATCCAAGCCCATCCCTGGCAATTGTGTGCAAGGCAAAGGCCCTACCACTATAATATCATTCTGACCCCTATTTTTTTTAATGCAGTGTATTCCCATTCAGTACCAGGCCAGGTCACCACCTGCAGACATGCTTTGGGGCTTGATCTGCTGTTTCCTGCCTCATAGGTCCCGGAAAGCCACAGCATCTGTGTCTTCTTCATTATCTCTAGACAGAGGGTATCAGAAGGATCTCCATCAAACCAAGAGCTATGCATTCTGTATGCACCGGAGAGTCCATCTCAGCATAGAGTCCAGATCAGCAGAGAACAGCAGCTTCCCAGTGTTCAAGATGAGTCAGTCTTAGCCTTCCTGCCCTTTCTTCTCCTTTCCCCCTCCAAGAAGATTTCTCTAACCTCACACCTCTGTCACTACTCTTCCCTTCCCTGACTTCCCCCAGGGCACTCTCTGTGCCTATCTTGATAGATCCATTGGTTCTACTTCTTCCATGAAAGAATCAGTGGCCCTATTCCTCTGGCTTTTACTTGCAAAGCTGAGTTCTTTCACAGCTGTCTGCATTCACTGTTATCAACATTGAGTTCACGATGTAGGCCTTGTTTGCCTTGGTGTCTGGGCATGCTCTGAGATGATGCCCAAATCTTGGGGTGGCTAGTAGAACATATGACCAGAAGACAATCTTGGTGTGCCAGCTGCTCTGGAGAAGCTGACTGGGAGGCAATGATGTGGTTGATGTCTTATCTCTCTCTTTATGTTTTAAGTTCATCTTTAAGAAATATTGAACACAAAAACTTGGGCTGATATCTTATATCTCAATGAAAGCCTGGCTTCTGTAGGTTCTCCCACCCCCTTTTTACTGCAAAAGGATTTTGACTAGCACCACGAGGAAGTATCTGTTATAACAGAACATAAATGAATTTTTTCTTTCCTTCTTTATTTTTTTGGGTGGCACAATCAGTGGCACTCAGGGGTTACTCCTGGCTTTGTGCTCAGAAATCACTCCTGTGGGGGGGGCGAGTAAAAAAAAATCACTCCAGTCAAAGTCAGGGGACCATAGGACTATATAGGATTATAGAGATTGAACCTGGGACAGCAGTGTACCAGGCAAATGCCCTACCCACTGTGCTATTGCTCTAGCTCCATAAGTGATTTTCTTTCTGATAGAAAGACATGCCATTTTGATATTCTGTATTGCTTTCAACTTTTTTAAAAACCCAGATTTCCCTTGATCTCATCTAAACTCTCATAAAGAACATTCTATGAGCGTTTTGTTACAGAATTCTAAGTATTAAAAGGGTAAAACACCCTGCTTCCTGAGATTCAGACACAAGAATGAAGAGCCCAAGTTAAGTTTGTTTGCCCAAAGTTGATCAACAGTTTATGTGTGTGAAATTCTTCTCGGTTTTGTTTTTGTTTGTATTTTTCCATCCTAAATCTCCAGTTTGGCCAACTGGCTTGAAGTACCCTTTTGACAGTGTACATCTTAAAAACTAAATTTGATTTTGACCCTTGCTAACGTTTTGAGAGCTGGCTCAACTCAAGTGAAAGAGATGATGGCTTCCTAATGACCGACATCAGAGACTGATGAAGTGGGGTGCTCCAAGGACCATCCATCACCTCCTTGGAGAATCAAGAGGGCTATTTTGTAGATGAGAGGCCAGCCTCATTGTCCTGGCCCATTACTCCCAAATCATCTTTCTTTTCTTTTCACTTGTTAGTCCCTCATATATCTGCACAGCAGTGATCACAGACCAACCCCCATGTCAATTCCTGAGCATTTTTATTTAGGTCTAATCTACCATCCCAATGGACACCCACATATGTTTACAGCTAGTCTAAATCTTTCTTGGCTCTGGTTCTAGAATTTCATTTATAAACCAATTTTAAATGATCTTTTACACCCACTACTCTCTTTTCTGAAGTCTTTTCTCCTAAGCGAACACTTAGTGTTTCACAGAGGTGCTTTATTCTGAGTCACTAAGATAAATCTTTTGTTGATGTTCTGTGGCCTGGGGTCTTTGCATGCAACTATAACACAATTTCAGTGCCGCCTCCTCATCCTGCCATGACTGACTTTGAAAGAAATCTTTCTAAGCCAAGATGAAAAATTAAGAAATCCTTTAGGAAGGTTCCATGGAAAACGAAGAGATTCAACATTGCCTAAAGAATCTTAGGTAAGAGACTTGCATTTCTCCTACTGTTCATGAAGTGAGGTAGAAAATAGAACACAGAGAAAAGGAGGTCAGAAGAAAACATGCTTTTGCACAGACTGAGAGTTTCCTTTATTTCAAGAAGGAAGGATGATTTTCAATATTTAAAATCTATATTATGGAAAATCACATTTACTTAAAAACAATACCACAGGGGCCCGGGAGATAGCATGGAGGTAAGACATTTGCCTTTCATGCAAAAGGTCATCGATTTGAATCCCGGTGCCCCATATGGTCCCCCGTGCCTGCCAGGAGCAATTTCTGAGCATGGAGCCAGGAGTAACCCCTGAGCACTGCCGGGTGTGACCCAAAAACCAAAACAAACAAACAAACAAAAACAATACCACAAATGAAATGAATATAATGAATAAGAGACTTCACTGTGGATATTGGCTAGAGTGCCTATAAAAAGTATCCTGATACCCATGACCTGATTACTACTAACCTGATCTCCTTTCCTTAGAGACCAATTTTTCCAAAAAAAAACAGTGTATAGGATTCATTTACAAGAGCAAAGAAGGAACTGGTGTGCAGTAAGTAGGGCTCTTGCCTTGCATTCTATCAATATGGGTTCAGTGTCAAGCTCCACATCTGGTGTCCCAAGCTCTCCCAAGAGTGATACCTGATTGCAGAGCCAAGAGTAAGCCCTGAAAATTGCCCAGTGTGGCCCCACCCCACCTTGAAAATAAAAAAAAAAACACAACAGCATAGAGAAGCATAAGGTTAATCTGATTTTCAACTGCTTCTAACAGCTGAAAAATTAAATCAAATGTCCTTGATTAAGAACAAAAATAGAAAAACAAAAAAATCTACCTATCTTGATTATTCAGTACATTAAACATTGACACAATATTTCATAGTAGACTCATTTTATATACAAATAACCTTAGAAATTTTCGTTAACATTTACAAAACTTACATGATGCAAACATCTTCCATTTTTACCTTAATTTTTGTTTTATCAGAGTGCTATGATTTACAACCATGTGCTTTTCACACTTTAACTTCAGGCAAATAAAGTTATTGCACCTTTATTCCCACCGGAGTAACAATATTCTGCCACCATCTTGGTAGGAAAACCCTAAGTTCCTTCATGTCCATCTCCCAGCTTAGCAAACTCAGTTCTGATGGAAAAATCTCAGGGTTTTCATCAGCCATTTTCTATTTATTTGTTTCTTCAAGCTCTACACATGTGATTTTGTATACTGTTAGTCCTATTTCTTTTACTTACTCTGCTAACAATAACCCCTTCCAGGTATCCCTGGAGTTACAGCTGCTCTTT
>PVKC010028828.1:0-15295 GCA_004027635.1 Crocidura indochinensis
ACACCTGGCAGTACTTAGGGGTTACTCCTGGTCCTGCACTCAGCAACCACTCCTGGCAGACTCAGGAAACCATATGGGAAGCTGGGAATTGAACCCAGGTCTGTCCTGGGTTGGCCTCATGCAAGGCAAACACCCTGCCACTGTGCTATCTCTCAGCATTGGATAGATATTCTAAATAGAATTAATTTCAACTGGCTTAGTGTGGCTATCAAGATCTGAGGAGATGGTTCAAGGGGAACTGATTCAAGGATATCAAGAGCTGGGGAGATGCATTATACCATATCGCTGACAGATATCCCCTTAAAGAAAAGAAAGGCCTAGCTGGCTGTCTTTGAGAGACCTGAGATTCTGTTTTGTTACCCCATCCATGCATTGGGGAGTTCATGCATGGGAAAAACCCAGCTTTGGTTCCCAACACCACATGACTCCTAGGTTTTGCCATGTGTAGCCCTGGAGACTGAATAAAGCAGTGATTGGGTCATAGTAGTATTGCCTATTGAGAGAGAAACTGGAACTTTAATTCACCACCTCCAGCCCTATACTGAGGGGTGTGATCTGGATCATCCAACCCCTTGGGAGAGACTCTCACCAGAAAGTAAAATATAATTGAAATTTTAGCACACTCTAAAGGAAACACACATGATAAAACAGCTATTCCATAAAAGGACTTGCCATGTGATTTCTCCATGTTGGAAACTCATAGGAAAATGAGTGCATCTGTTTGTCTAGCTGCATGTCTAACTGCATGAGTCCTATTTGTATGTAGATCTATGTGACTGTGTCCTGTGTTATCTGTATGGTCTGTATAATCTGAGCTTGGTCATTCAAGGGGCTGGTTCCTAGACACTGGAGAGGAAAGGCACCGAGAAAAGGGTTATCTAGGTTTCCCCAAATTCCTCCTTTCAAGCCTGGTTTTTGGATGTACTTGGAAAGGGCAGTTGGGAATTCTGAAGTCATGGAAATGAAGCCCTCAGCAGAAGATTAGTGTTCAAATGAAAGACCCCTACCCCAACCCCTAGCTCCTTGCCATACCTTGAGGTGATAAGAGAGTTCTGAGTCCTCACTGGACCCCAAACCTCCCAGAACTGGAAAATCACTTCTGCTTTCTACAAGTGCCCACAGCCTGGCTGTGTCAGGTCTGTGACACTCTGCTCCTGACTCTTATCCCTGCTCACCACTTGGTGAGATAGAGTTGTCCACTCCCCCTCCCCGATCTTGTTTTTGGATATCATCAGCCACCACCCCTGACAGAAGAATGATCCTGGAGAAGTCTCCCTTGGGTGTCTGAAAGCATGTACCTTCATTACCCCTGTCATTCCCATCATTTCCTCCTTAATCCATACACAAGGGCCTCCTGGGTGAGAGCAGAGCTCAAAGTGATTCTCACTACAGAGCAGGTATTAGAGGGACTCTGGGGACCTTTGTTGCTTATCTGGGTGGGCTCAGAGAAGAGGGGGTGCAGCTGTTGTGTGCATACATGCTGGTAGATGTTGTGAATAAAGAAGTGATTACAGTGGTGAGCACAGGACCAGAAGGATGGTAAATTAGAAGATGGCTCAATGTGGCATCAATATGCAAAATAGGGAGCTGTGCCCAGCGGGGGAATGATGGTTCTCAGTGCTTGATATTCCTGGCCAACAGGAGAATGCATACCTCCTGTTGTGAGAGGCTGGAAAGGCACCAAATCAAGGAACTAGACTGCAGGGGGCTGCAGGGAAGATGCTAGAAGACTCTGGAGTGATCTGCCCTCAGCAGTGGGACTGAATCACTAAAGAAGCACCTCGATATCTCAATCATGGGGACCCAACTCTAGGTTTGCTTTTGCTCCTCTTTCTGCTTAACAGACAAGCCCCGATGTGCCTAGGCTCTTTAAGGACAAATGCATTAATGTCACAAAGACAACAGCAAAAGGAAGCACCTGCTTTGGTCCCTGGCATTAAAGAACTCCCCTAAGTGCTGAGTTCAGCCCATCACTCTGTTCACCTCTGTTATTGTAGTGAGTGGGACAGGAGAAAGTCCTGCTGGGCAGACTCGAGGTCTGAGACAGAGACTGTACATTTCAGATTTAACAGGTTTTTGACTCAGGACAGAAGTGACCCTAGATCCTGGACATATCACTTCTATTTCCAGGAGCCTTAAAATCCCTCCACTCTTTGGTCACTGTCTCCCTGTATATTTCTCCTGTCTCAAAGGGCCATGGCCTTGTGAGGTCTGGCTCACTGGGAAGGCATTAAGTTAGTGTATGTAAGGCTCAGTGCAGTGCCTAATCACCATCATCATTAAGGCTTGATGATTCTATAAGGGCTAGGTCCTGGCAGAGTCTAGGATCAAGAGCTGAAGAACCAGATCTATCCCAGTCCCATTGGAATTGAGGAGACATATCCATTACATTACATGTCTGGAGCAAGTACCTGGGGATGGAGTGCCGTATGGTTGACCCATGGAATTCACAACTCAGCTGTTCTGAACTCTCTTCACATATTGTCACTCTGTCATCACCAGGTCTGTGAAGCCTGACACTGATCATCCCTCCCTCTCAAAGAGAGAACATCAAGATACAGAGAGGGCAATAACTTGCTAGCAATTGGTGGTAGATTCCTTGGCACCCTGTGACTTTTATTTTCTACAACCTAGACTTTACAGGATTCTTCTCTCATCTCAAAATTGGCCTCAAGAGCTGGTTTTCTCAACAGTCTGTGCATCAGATCTTCCAGAAAACACACGACTCCCTCTTTCTCCTTAAGGCTCCAGGTCCCCTTTCTATCAGAATCAGGCCACCAGCCCTGTGTTTTTGGTCTACTTGTTTGTGTCACCCATACTACCTTCCTGCATAGTCAACCACTATATCACATTTTTTTTTTGGACAATGTCTATGTTTTCCAGAATGGAAATGCAGGAGGCAGGAATTTTGGTGGGGAAAGTCATGACTAGCCATGTAGAGGCAGTGGCCACTCAGCAACTATTTGCTGCTTGCAGGGCTAATTAACAGCTACTATCAGATGCAAAAAAGCCAGTGAGAGACTCATGTAAAGCTTTATTCAGAGTTGACATCAAGAGCTACATCTTTATTGGACTGTTGTTGGGGAGACCTGACTTCAGGCCAAACCTGCCATTCACTAGGACAAATGTCAGCCAAAATCCAACAGCCGGAATCTAGCCTGCCAACATGCTGGTACCATGCTGTCTGATCCATGAGATAGTATCTCATTGACCCCTTTGGAGCCTCTAAACTCAATCCTTTGTCCTCTTTTGACAGGGAGGGTAGCTTAAGAGGATCATTTCCGACTACTTAGAACTTTGTGTCTTTGAGTCTTAGGACTTTGCTGTCTTTGTGCTCAAGAGATCACTCATGGAAGGCTTGAGGATTTTATCTAATGCCAGGAATTGAACCTGGGTTGGCCAAGTGCAAGGAAAACACATTGCTATTGATCTGGCCCTTGATCTGTCCTCTTTCCATATCTATTTTGGATTTTGAAGCTCAGCTCTGGATCAATTTGTCTCAAGACTGAAATTCTGGCTTCCCTCTCCTGCTCTGTGAAATCTGGAGCATTTTCCCGTCCTATATATATCAACTGATGTGAGAAACACCCATTGCTTAGGGCATTGCCTGGTAGGTAGGACACACTTGACAAATTCAACACTCAGAGAATTATTACCTGGGTTGTTCCCAGAGGGACCCAGGGCGCCAGGCTTTATTCCATTCAGTGGCCAGTGCAGCTTCCTAACTGATGTCCTCAGTGAAAATGAATTTCCTCACTGGGCAGGCATGCCACTGCCATGATTCTTCCTGGGTAATGCCATTAAACAAGCCTCTGGATAGCATTAGCTCAGGGGTCATTAATGTGCAATCAATTTGAATGGCTTTCAAGAACGCTGCATGGCTCAGGCATGGAATATGCCCTGATAAATGTCACTTGTTTTCCAAATTCTCCTTGCCTCCCTTCCACCCCTTTGGGCCCCTGCATTTCTCTCTCCAAGGGCTCTATCCTGTGTGAGTACATAGCCCCTTTGGTTGCTGGGGATTTTTCAAAGCAAGGAGCAGGTGGTATTAGTGCCCCCACTTCCCTTGTGGATACCATTTCACAGCAGCAAAGTTCAATGTGCTTGAACTCAAAATATAAAAATTCTGCTTTGAGGTTTTCCCCTGTGAAGATGCCGTTGATTAAATGAACTAATGCATGTCAGGCACTTAGAACTATGCCTAGCAATTGGGGAAAATTACTCCAAAGGGGTTGATTTTTGAACAGGGCCTTTAAAAGAAATAAAGCCTCAAAGTGATTTGTCTTGGGGAAGCTGAAGTTAAAGGCCCTGGACCTGAAGAAGGGAGGAATTTCTGCAAAAGACATTTCCTGGGAAGGGATAACTTTGGGTGTCTCTGCCTTATGGGTGGGACCAATCCCAGAGGGATTAGGAAATCACTTCCCTAGTCACCAGGTTTGTGACCAGCATAGCCCCGCCCCCTTCCTCCACCTGCTGATGCTTTTAGAGACAGAGTCTCATCTTACAAAGACTCTGCAAGCAAGGTATCAAATTGAAGAGGTCTAAGAATGAGCATATCTCCCATCTATAGTTGTGTGAACTTGGGAAAGTGCTCAAATTTTTGATTCAGACCTTTTATCTATAAAATGGGTTCAGAACACCTATCCAGATGGCTGAAATGGTGAATTAAAAGCCTATATGCTGAGTTTAAAATACAAATACTATTTTCCCTATTTTTGGAGTTACAAATAGGGTGAATTCTAATGATGTCGAGGAGACCTGGGATACCCCTTCAGGTTAATATCAACCTTTCAATGCAAGGTCCCAGAATGCAGTGCTAGGGACCTCAGAACCTTATTTGGTAGCTCCAAGGAGGCCTTTGTATGCGGTTATATGGGGGGGGGGGTGTGCTATGATGCCAGGGATCAAATAAGCATGCCTGACAGATACATTAAGCACTGTTTCTATCTCCCAGCTCCCCAAACTAATCTTGTGCCAATCCTTATTCCTCCCCTTACCGTGCCATTACTAATTACCTCTCTAGCACTTACTTGCATATAATTTTCATGTTTTCCCACCTGCTTTACAAGATCCCTTACTGCTGTGCCTATCTCTATGCACTAGCCCTTTACTTAGATCCCTACTATCTTCATTCCACCACAGGTTGTCCCCCAGAATGTTCAGTTATAATATGCTCAATCTTCACACTGGTGGGCCTTCAGTTTGATCTGTGGCTCTCTTTTCTTCTCCTTCTCCTTCTCCTTCTCCTTCTCCTCCTCCTTCTCCTCCTCCTCCTCCTCCTCCTCCTCCTCCTCCTTCTTCTTCTTCTTCTTCTTCTTCTTCTTCTTCTTCTTCTTCTTCTTCTTCTTCTTCTTCTTCTTCTTCTGCTTCTTCTTCTTCCTCTTCTTCTTCTTCTTCTTCTTCTTCTTCTTCTTCTTCTTCTTCTGCTTCTTTTTCTCCTCCTCCTCCTCCTTCTTTTTCTTTTTCTTCTTCTTCTTCTTCTCCTTCTTTCTTTCTTTCTTTTGTAGGTCTCTTCTTTTTTTTGTTTTTGTTTTTGTTTTTGTTTTGGGGTCACACCCGGCAGTGCTCAGGGGTTACTCCTGGCTCCATGCTCAGAAATTGCTCCTGGCAGGCATGGAGGACCATATGGGGCTCTGGGATTCGAACCGATGACCTTTTGCATGAAAGGCAAACACCTTACCTCCATGCTATCTCCCGGGCCCCGAAGTAGGTCTCTTCTTTAACCATGCAGAGAACTCCTATATCTCCTCTGAAATTTGATCTAAATGCCATCCCATTAATGAAGTAAAATGTGTTTGTTTTGGAGCCAGACCTGGTATGTTTACTACTGACCTACATGCAGAGATCACTACTAGTAGGATTGGGGGACTAGATGGATTTCGGGTGCTAGAGTTTGGTTTGGTCAAGACCAAGACAAATACCCTACCTGCTGCACTATCTCTTTAGTCTCAATGTTCTTTTAAGGAAAAAAATCCTAAAATTCTTAACCTTTCTCAACACAAAAATAATTAGCAACAAGTTCCACTGAAGCCTATTAACATCCTTATTTCTTATGCCACAGGGGGGAAAATCCCACAAAAATAAAAACGGCTTAAGCAAAATAAAAATTATTATTTAAAAATAAACAAAACATCTGGGTTTTTGTAATAATTACCATGAGCTTAGATTCCCAGCATTGGCACCAAGATGGTGCCAGGCCTTTTCTGTCATGCTCACACTCTTATGCTCATCACTTTATGGTTGTATGGTGGCTGCCTCTGTACCAGGCATAATACTATATTCAGTGCACAGGGAGGAATTTATTTCTCAACATTCTCTCACAAGCCTATTCCTAGATATGAGAAAATCCACAAAGCAGTCATAGAGTGAGATGTGTCACCATTCCAAACAAAACTGGCATCTGTTAGCAAGAGAAATGGGGCAAAGGATTGAAGATTTAGTGAATGGTAGCAGCAATAGCACCTACCACACAGAATGATAATTCTTTTTTTGTTACTCGACATTGCAGATGGGATTTAGGGGTATATTTAAGGCCCAGAAAATGACTCACTGTCTTTTCCTGTACCAGAGAAGCTCATTTGAACACATATGACGAAACAAATAGAATTTGGACCAACCCAAAATCTCATCTGTGCAGACATCATATAAAGAACAATTTTTTTTTTTTGCTTGGGAAATAGTCAGGTGTTTGGGTCAGGTCACAGTATCATTTGTTGTCTCAATATCATGTCATTGCAGCCCATGCTGCCCATTGGGTCTTGTACATTTTTCTTCCCCAGAGCAAATGTGTATAAAGTCTCTAGGTTGCCACATCCCAGTAGCAGAAATTTGGTTCTGATATGAAAATATTGCAAAGCCTTTAACACTCAAGAAGCTGCCAGATGACACCATGACATTCCTTTTCTGTTTCAAATTAATTTTCTGTCTCATAAAGCATCTCTGAGCCCTCCCCACAGGCTGTGTGTGCCTTGTTTGGGGGAGGAGAAGCAGAGGGAGCAACTCTTGTCAGGCCGGGGGATGCCTCCATAAAGGGAACCCAATTTTAGAGTTCGAAATGCTTGCAGTAGAGCTGTTGATCAAAGGAATTTTCCGGCTCCCCTTGGCACGAGCCAAAAGATAAAACCAGAGGCACTAAATCAAAATTCCATTTCAAAGTATCCTCCAGTCCAGGGCTGCGTCTGGACTGGGATTTTTAAGGGATCACCCTTTGCAAATGCAGCTTTGCTGAGCTGGCTAGGAAAGAGGTTCTATAAGGGTATATTTGTGGCTCATTGGAGGCTGGAGAGGTTTAAATGGGACCCCTGACAAGAAGGAGGAGAGATTTTCTAGTTGGTCTGAAGGCTGAAGTGCAAAGCTTATTTGCTCCAAGTAATCTTTTGGATTTAGAAAATGCATAAAATGCCTTCTTAAAGAAGTCAGCCATAGTAGATGATGGCTTGATGATGGTAATATTTTAAAACCCAAATTACAAATTAGAATTCTGAGAAAACTTGACTTGAAAAAAACAAACAAAAGGGCCCGGAGAGATAGCACAGCTGCGTTTGTCTTGCAAGCAGCCGGACCAAAGGTGATTGGTTCGAATCCCGGTGTCCCATATGGTCCCCCGTGCCTGCCAGGAGCTATTTCTGAGCAGACAGCCAGGAATAATCATTTAGCACCCCTGGGTGTGGACCAATAAGCAAAACAAACAAACAATAACAACAACAAAAGAAAACTTGACTTGAAAAACTATGCTTCTCATATGGTTATTCTAAAGGGACACAATTAGAAAGCTGCGATTAGACTTTCATTTTTGGAATTATTTTTTAATCTATTTGCTGATGCAATGAGGATGATTCTGTTCATACAATACCAATGGACTAGGGTGAAAGCCTTGACCTGTGTCAGGAATAGCCAGGTAGAGCATTCTAAGACCCTTAGAAACAGTGGCAGTTGGTGTCTCTCTCCTACTACTTCAGGAGTATCAATCAAATCTTCCATTGCTGACAATGTGACACTGTAATACCAGAAAGTATTGAATGTTCTTGTGAAAAAAGACTTTAGTAATTGACTGGTTTCTTTCTTTCTCTTTCTCTCACTTTCTCTCTCTCTCTCAAATATACATTTATACCATAGTTTAGAGTAAATTACTTAATTAAATGCACTGATTGCTAATAGACATATTTTTACTCTGCATTAAAATTCTTAACAAAACTATGATTTCTATGACTGAGAAGGGAGAACAGAAAGAGAACAGAGATGTAAGATTGAGAGCATTTAAAATTACAGTTGTTTTTAGACCTATACAGAAATGAAATTCACTCTTTTGTTATTGTTTCTACTCAAGACTGTCATAGAATTGCTTCTTTCTGCTGTGAAGGACACTTAAGTTAGAAAGCACTTTTACCAGCTTTTATCAGGTTCAGGAATTTGAACTGCCAATAGCAACAGAAATTTGAGCCTTGCTTTAATTGCATTTCTCTTTTATGGAAGTAGAATCAAATTTTTGTTTGATTTGGGGCTGTACCTGGTAGTATTCGGGGACCATTCCTGGCAGTGCTTGGGGGCCATGTGGTGCCAGAAATCAAAACTATGTCTCCTGCATGCAGAACATGTGCTCATTCCTTTAAGCTATCTCTCCAGTCTACGACTCAGATTTTATTGCTAAGATTTGTGAATAGCAACTCTCCTCTGGAACTAGGTAATATGTCTTACTCTCAGCTCCCGAAAGCAGACAACACTTCTTTAAAAGCTTTCCAGTAAAATCTATCTTATTTAGTTAACAAATAAATACTGGAAGTATACAGAGCCTTTCTATATGTGAGGGAATAATGTAGGTGCTAAATAAATTAGCATAGCTATGACTCATAATAACTCGATGAGGTGGGTGTCATTTTTAATCTCTGAGTTCTAGATAGGAAACTTGAAATGGAAAGAGTTTGAGTGCAAAGCCTGAGCCATTAGTCACCTGAGGCACTGGGATCTGGCTACTGAAACTGCATTCTTAGCTGCCTCAATGTAGAATCCAGGGGGCCAGGTGGTGGCGCTGGAGGTAAGGTGCCTGCCTTGCCTGCGCTAACCTAGGACGGACCATGGTTCGATCTCCCGGTTCCCCATATGGTCCCCCGTGCCTGCCAGGAGCGACTTCTGAGCGCATAGCCAGGAGTAACCCCTGAGCGTCACCAGGTGTGGCCCAAAAACATATATATATATATATATATATATATATATATATATATATATATATATATATATATATATATATATATATATATATATATATATATATATAGAGAGAGAGAGAGAGAGAGAGAGAGAGAGAGAGAGAGAGAGAGAATCCAGTGCCTTGAATGTGTCCTGTACTTTTGTTCTAAGGTGTTGGCCTACCACATCTACTCAAAGAATACCTCATGCTTGGGTAGAAATAAGGTAGGAAATGCATGTAGAAAATCTCTAAGAGGAAAGAAATAATCAGAATCGATATTCTTGCAATTCTCTTTTGGTTACTAGATTTTGCTAAGAAAGTAACTCAGAAGTTCTAGTTTCCAACTAGTTGTCAGTCAATTCTCAGTGAAGGCAACCTTGACCTTGATTTTATTCTTTTCCTTTATTAAACTAAAATACATGTTAACTCATTGGCTCTCTCACTATGATAATGATACAGGTGACCACTAAGTCTATAATCCTAATAGGCCTGCAAGACTCCAGCATTGTCTCAATCAAGCCAACTCCTTCATTAATATTTTGCACCTTAATTAACTTAGTCAATAAAGTCCTACCTCTATACCAACTAAAGTCTTCCCAGAGGCCATCTTCACCCACATCTCAGGCACTTAATAATACATTTTTTTTTTTTGGTTTTTGGGTCACACCCGGCAGTGCTCAGGGGTTACTCCTGGCTCCATGCTCAGAAATTGCTCTTGGCAGGCACGGGGGACCATATGGGGCACCGGGATTCGAACCGATGACCTTCTGCATGAAAGGCAAACGCCTTACCTCCACGCTATCTCCCGGGTCCCAATAATACATTTCTTTACTTTCTATATTACTGTCTGTCCATGAGTTCTTTTTCTAAGAAAAAAAAAACCTGAAGTAATTTTTTGTCTCTCCATTCTTGAAAGATAAAATATTGAAGATATGGCTGAGTCATCACAAGTAGGTCCTATGCCTATAGAAACAGTCCAACTTCATGACTAATCTTGAAGAAACACCACGCAGCTGAATCATTCTGATTCCATAGCTCCAGACTTCACAATACTGACAGATCCATAGGAGCACAGAGAATTAGATGGGAAAGTTGCATTAAAACCTACTAAGCCCAATGAGCAAAAGAAATAACACAGAAGGCTCAACTAGCACCTACCAGCTCAGTAAATCCTTAGACAGTGACTTTAGTAAAACCGTTCCGTTAAGATATATGTTGTAGCAAGCAATATAAAATAAATTATTTTGCTCCTACTAAAAGGGCAGACCTTGGAAATAAGGGAAGCTAGGGAATGTTAGTAGTGCGCTTGAAAACATGAGGTGTCTGAAACAACACTGGCAGAGTAGTTGCTATGTGGAGCACAAATTCACTTATGTCCACTTTAATGCTTATGCCTCCCTGAGATCTGACACCAGCAAGGGAATCAGGCAAAGCGTCCAAAGGTCCTTATCTTACGAAGAGGAATGTAATACCTGCCTCATGTCATGCAAGTGCCAGAAACATAAGTATCAGGGCATCAACCAGCATTCCCACTTCTGTACTCCTTCTGTTTTATGACTCATTCATGACCTCAAATAATCGACTTTGGATCTCGCAGCAAATAATTAAATTGATGGTGTACTGGGTAGAACTCAGTAGCTGTTTATATACTGCTAGTAAACTGTACTCTTCACAGAACAAGTGTCTCTGTTTTGTTTTTATTTTTGTTATTTTGTGTTTTATCTTAGGACAATGCCTGGTGGTTCTCAGGGCATATTCCTGGCTCTGTACTCAGGGACCACTCCTAGAACCATATTGGGTATCAACCTAAGCTGACAGCTCACAGGAAAATACCTTACCCATATTCTATTTCTCTGACTCCAGTGTGTTCCATTTTAAAACTATTTCGTCTCTTTTGTTATATACCAGTGTTTTAGAAGGCATGAAAATTTCTCTGGGAATAATAATCTTTTGTATTGTTATGGTGGAGTGACTAGTTTTGAACATTGGTCTTTTTATATCTCACTAACACTAGGGAATCCTTCTTCAGGAAGGATTAAGGAACTCTTCCTTAATCTGGAAACTTCCTTCCATTTCTTTCCCTTCTTTTAAAGTTTTCTAAATTCACTGTCTCTCTTCTCATGAAAGAAAGAGAAGAGAAGAGAAGAAAGAAAGAAAGAAAGAAAGAAAGAAAGAAAGAAAGAAAGAAAGAAAGAAAGAAAGAAAGAAAGAAAGAAAGAAAGAAAGAAAGAAAGAAAGAAAGAAAGAGAAAGAAAGAAAGAAAGAAAAGACTCAATATAGCCAACAGGAGATTGTTAGCCAGTCAGATAAGTAATGGACATGACTAAAAGGACTAGAATAAAAACCACATAAAAGTAGAAACATAGGACTGGTCATTTCCTCTCTGAACTTTCACCTGTGCCTGGAAAACAGCAGACAGTAACAATCCTCACACATGGGACCTTTGAACATAGGAGAGCATGAAGGGTCAGTAATAGTAGGCCTACATGCTTTGAGGTCAGACCAGCCATGAACAAAGAGGACAGAAGAGGCTCAGGGCTGCCCAAGGCTCCGAAGGACAAATGAGTGTCATTGTCAACTAGTAAGGAGAGGACACAGGGTGACGTAATTTCTTGAACAAGCCAGCAGAGAGACAGGGCATGATAGGCCTTGACAATAGGGGACCCAGAAACATCTCTAATAATGAAAGTTGGATGTTGCATGAATCAGCAATTCTTCATACTTATTTTACAAGCAAAACACAAGGATCCCCTCCAAGAACTAAACACTTAAGAGGTAACCATCTGAGAAATCTCACTGCATTCTGTCCTCTCTCTGCTTAGACTTTGATTGGTTTTTGGTTTTGGATACAGAGCCACAAAGGTGGCATTTAGGGCCAAATCAACCGGAGGAAATTAGTTGAATTAGAGAGTGGACACCTTAATCACAAATCTACATTTGCACTCACACCATACTTGATCTTTAGGGAACCAGTCTCAGAGTGAATTTACTCACCACCTACAACTGTCCCTTCTAAAATCCTATTCTCCAGGGCAACTTTTTATTCTGTGCTTGGAGGTCACTTCCAGCAGTGCTCTGAGGACCATGAGGTGTGGGGAATAGAACCTACGCCTCTTGCATACAAAATAAATACTCATACCATTGAGAATCTCCATGGTCTGATTTATATATGCTTATCTAGCTTGTTTGCAAAAAACTTCGACTAATCTTTATGTGGCTTAAAGATAATGACCCATCCTTGAGTTCCTCTGGGCCCTATGTTCTAATGCTATTCTTTGAAGTTATTTTTTTTCCATACAACTTCCTAAGTCTGCAAGCATAGCTATTAGAATGCCGAGAGTGGTCACCATTTATAAATATACATATGTATGTATATACTTGGCAAACTACCCTGCTATCCCCAGTGATATCTGTGGACTTAATGAATAAAGGAGGAAGATAGAAAATCAAAAGGCATGGCCACTGACATTTCACTATGATTCTTGAACAGTGTAAGGAATTTAGAACACTTCCCTGGTTAAAAAAATACCAATAAGAAAAACATCAAAGATTGAGGTCAAGATACAATGTACAACCAGGTGGAATAAGCAAGGTCAAATTATTTCATGGGAAATGGCCACATGTCAGAAGAATGAACCACAATCAAATTAGCTTCTGCACCCCACATTCTACCCAAGGCCACCCTCCCCTAACCTCCTGACTCTGAGTTAAATTGGTGAATTCCTTTCTTCCTAAATGAGACCAAAGGAAAGATTATGCAAAGCAATACAATTTCTAATGCATTTTCTCCCTTGCAAGATACAATCTAAAAACTACTTGCTATGAGGGCTTGGAATGAGCCATGTTATTAAGTGAATGACAGAAAAATACTAAGGCATCCATCAAAATGTCTTATTTCATTCCTATATCCAGAGCTTTCCTCTATACAGAGTATGTCAACACACAGATCATGGCTAACGATGTCTTAAGTAGAAGGAACAAGAAATACATGAGGAAAGACTTATAAATTGCATCCTCTTGCTCTTAATCTAATTGTTTCCCTCGTGGCATTGTCTCTTGAAAAGAAATAGATGGTTGCAAGTAGCGGGGAGAAAATGAAACCTTTGGAGACCGATGTTCCATATTGTACAGATGAGCAGCTAGTGGGAGAATTGGCCTGAGGGACACAGTGATTTGGAATTTTCTCTAGTGCTGCTGACCCCAGCAAGAAAGCATCCTAGCTGGAGACTGACCAGTAAAAAGGCCTCAGAGAGAGGCTGAAATCTGAGTTCAGGCTGGCAAATACCTATTTTAAAAAAGACAAGAGCAGTCTCTATCCATTGCCTGAAAGAGTGACAGAAAGGTAGGTGGGAATGGAAAGAAAATAGTGTGTTACACAAATGAAAACTCTCCCCATTCCCCTTTTTTTCACAGGTTAGGTAATAAAGAAAGCAAACTCCAGAGCAGCACAGGGACCTAGACCTACCTCTTGAAGATATCCTAGGTGATAAAACTGGTGGAGGAAAAGTGAGGTGAGGCTGAGACCCTCACCCTCGATGAGACAGGTAAGAGCTGGGACCCCAGAAGACCATAGCCACTCTGAATGAAGTCAAGGGTAACTAAAGTTTTGGATTATGGCTGCTTAGGAAATAGTTAACACCAGCCATTGGCTGACTTGTACTGTTTATATTCTAAAAACTTATTTTGGCTTCTATCCCCCCCAAATAATTTTTTTCTAAATTTATTAGAATTTCATTACATTTACTTAGCAAAGCACCAGTTATTTCATGTTTGTTTCTGAGAAAAAAGAAAGAGATATTATAGATGGAGAGTAGGCATGGTCCATGAGAAAGCCAGCTAAGGCAAAGTTCCTTGGACTGTTACCAGGGAAAGCATAGAAGGCTGCACAAAGCATGGGGTACTTTTGCTTTTTATATTGATTTTCATTTTAATATTTTGAGTTTTGAGCCACAACAGTAGTGTTCAGGGCTTACTTCTGGCTTTGTGCTCAGGCATCAATTCTGGTAGGGGCTCAGGGGCACCTCATCTAGGGCTAGGAATCAAACTGGAGTCAGCTGTGTGCAAGGCAGATATCTTATTACACCTTTTCCAATCTCTCAGGCCCCTATCCTCCTCCATTTTGCTGTTTAATTTGGAGGGGGGGGTTGGGGCGGGGGCACACCCAGCATTCCTCAAGGATTGTTCCTGACTCTTCACTCAAATATTGCTCCTGGTAAGCTTGGGGGACCATATGGGATGCAAGGGATCAAACCAGGCAAATACCATACCTCCAGCCCCATATTCTTCTTATATATCTTATCCACATCCTTAACTACATCTGTTCTCTATCTAGTTCCACCTCATGTAAATGAAATTTAAAAAAAGCCAATGGATCATCATCATCATCTGGTTTTCCACCACTTCCACCAGTAACACTTTTTCTTTGGAGTTCTCAAAAGACCTATGGAATAGGTCTGTTCTCTATGTTTTCCATTGGAAGAAGGAGACTTTTATGGTAGAGTTAACTGACTTTCCATATAGTGTAGGTAGGGCTAGAGCCCTCTTCTCCCTGTTCTCACACTCCAAGGGATGTCCTTAATTGAGTTACAGGGCATTGCATTGGACTGTCTCTGGTCTCATGAGGTATTATCCTGCCAGTAACACACTAAATGTGGTTTCCTTTTGTTTCCCTTTGCTTCCCTTCCTATTTCTTTCTCCTTCTTCTGAGGATTTGGTTTTTATCTTTGCCAACAAATGTGGTGAAATATTACACTATCCTGATTTACAATAAATACATATTTGGTCTTTACTACTTTTCTAGAAATTTGATATTTCTTTAATGACCAGGAAAAGGTACCATTTGCAATCTAAACTAAGATTCTTAGTCGACACTTTAGGTGGTACTAGCCGATGGGAACTTCCAGTTTATTGCCCTGCTCCAGAAAGGAAAAAAGGAAATGAATTAATAAATTGTCTTTCTGTAACAGGCCCCTTAAAAAATCCTATGGAAAGAGCTTGTAGAGATGAGCTGCTGAATTTGTTGAGATTTGGGGAGAGTGGTATGTTTAGAAAAGTAACAGAAATGTGTTCTAGACATTTCTCCTCTCGGGTTTCTATAATAAACTAATTTAT